>LBNU01018499.1:69024-87943 GCA_014162995.1 Artemisia annua | reverse complement strand
AAACAAAATTAAAATAAAATTAAAACATAAATAATAAACTTACTAGTTGGATTCATCTTTACGACTTTAATTTTATGTGTTTTAATCGATTAGAGATGATCGGAAATTGAAACCCTAAAATTTCCCCTAAAATTTGATCGGATTAGAGAGAAATTGAAAGTGAAGAGTTGTGTGAAATGAATGTGTGTGAGAAGGAGGGAAGTTGGTAGATGAGGGTTTTGAGTGTAAAATTACTTTTCTATCCTTTTATTAGAAGAAAACTTATATATTTTTTCCCATTTAAATGGCAGCCGTTGATTGACTTTTGGTCAAAGTTTTGACCGATCGGAAGGCCACAAACTCTTTTTAGGCTTTTTAATTTTAATCCCCTTTGCAGGGGATCGCAACTCTTTATGGGCCACCCAAATATGTGTTTGTTGTTGTTTATACCGATCTCGTTAAATTTTTTGCCAAAAATTTGTACAATTTAAACGACGAAGCTAAGTTTAATATATCAAAACAATAAAATTAGAAATTCAAACGTAAAACAATAGTTAATTTATCAAAAATCACTTTTGATTAAATGAAGATAATGAGTAAATCCCATATTTTACATTTCAATTGTTATTGTGTTGTTTTAATATGCTTTCATTTAATTTTATTCTCGTTGTTTCTAAGATTTCAGGAAAAAAATATTTGAAATTTGTATAAATGAAAGCAAACACATAAATCGGTGGCTTATAAGTTAATTTTGATAAATGGATGACCAAAACGATAAAAGTTCAATGCTTTGGTGGCCTCCCAATACATAATCCTTTTATTAGGGAAAATGATTTGCACACTCAACTTTTTGATCGGGACACTCCAACATATGCATTAAACAGTTGTACAGTTTATATATTCTTTTTTAACCGGTTGTACATTAGAGTGTCTCAATCAAAAAAGTTGAGTATGCAAATCATCTCTGTTTTATTAATATAAAAAAAACTGTAGACCACATAGTGAGTAATGCATGTGATCTCTCAATTAATGGAGGGAAAACATCAAAAGGGCCTACCATATACAACACAAAAAACTAGTGGCACAAGGGTCCCCTGTTGCCTCCCGTGATCGAGTACTACTTCATACGTTACATGCAGCCATATGGGCTAAATCAATCAAGCTTTTGAAGAGGAAAATAATGTAAGATATTATTGAACTTTAGAATAAAGCTTTTAACTTATGTCAATGAACAAACACGTAGAAGGTGGTAGTTGGTCAAAGAAAAAGGGTATCATGAGGAACACAATACGTCAAATCTAAAAAATGTACGCTGTAACCAATAAATTCATTAGAATTTCAAAAGAAAAAATAAAATTGCCGAGAAGATGATTAGGTTTGTTGATATGTGATGGGAACATGATCGTGACCCGGAGCCTATGGAAGATTGTGATTGGCGACAAGCATTTTAGAGCATTTAACATTTAACATTTAACATTTAACATTTAACGGTTGAAATAAAACGCTTGTTAGGTAACAAGCATTTAGTTTTTTAGACTTCTCTTTAACATTATTTTTTTGAATGCTCATCTTAAAAGCGTTGAAAAATTGAAAAAGTATTTACAATACATAATTACTAAATTACTACCTGAATTAATTTCATTTGGGACCTTTTGTATTTTATAGTAACCAATTAATTTGTAAGTATACTTGTGCATTTTTTTTTTCATAAAGTTTATACAATGTGTGTAATGTCAAACTTGCGAAAATAAGCACGATTAAGGACACTAAGGGGGCGTTTGATTGAGACTTAATTGACTTAATATAAAAAAACTGAATTAATTAAGTCATATGAAAACTATTTGTTTGTGACTTAATAGAGAAAGATGACTGAAAATATCAAGTAATAAAACTGATGTTGTCTGCATTAAGTCATCTGTTAATTAACATGACTTAATGAAAAAATTAAACAAACAGACCCTAACTTTATTAATAGAGAACACACGTCGTAATAATTTATTACTAACTGAGTAACATATCATAATAATGTTAAACATGTAACCATATCTTTATTATTTATTTCAAGACTTTTTTATTTTAATATGTATATGTTTTTTTTACGTCAATTTACACATGAAATTTACATCTACAACTACAACTACGTTATCAAACGCTTTTATAACACAAACAACTACTGCTAACTGCTAATGTTAACTGCTACTTCTAACTGTTACTGCTATTTGCTAATGCTTACTATTTAGAAGATGTGCCACATCCCCTCATATGTGCTGCATTTAAGGGATTCAGTGCTAAAACCGGGTTTGTAAGTTTTTGGTATTTTTGTTTTTTAGGAACATGGAAGGGTCTGTTTATGATCGTTTTTTTTTTTTTTTTTTTTTTTTTTTTTTTTTTTTTTTTTTTTTTTTTTTTTTTTTTTTTTTTTTTTTTTTTTTCCTCAAGCCATCTATATTTATAAACATCAAGGCATGTTTTCATTGTTTATAATGATTGGATTATTGCTAAAATTGTGTTTTAGAGTTTATCTCTTGTTAGATTTATTTCCTGGAGGTTTCATCCTCGTTTATCAACCCTTGGATTAGGTTAACAAAATTCTCTTCCGTGTCAGTTGGCATCTAGAGCTTGTTAGTATCATGGATGATGAATAATGTAGAATATTCAAAAATACATACTGTTGGTAGGGTATGATATGGAGATTACATGGATTGTAGGTGGCTATTGATCCACAAGAATCATGAGGGCAGCAATTATGGATGTTCAAGAATTCGTCCAACAATAGACGGATCTATTGACAACCATAGGTGCAATAATCCCCATTCAAACTAGGAAGGTTGATGAATGGGTGAAAAAGTCGAAGATGGATATTCGACTATCAATAATCAAATTGTTTCACTCGAAAGTTTTGATCAATAGTAAGGCATTTTATTTAATTATTGACAATTATGGGGCTATGAATTTGGTGTCAAGAAAATTGATTAATTATTTTAATTAACTGTTGGAGATTTGCCTGATTAGAAAAACACAAGTTTCTTGGATTCCAATATCTATCGGTAGGTCTTATAAATGTGAAGTGTTTTGTGAATTGGATGACATTGAGGATTGTCATATTCAGTTGTGAAAAATCATGGCAATGTGAGGTTCAAGGTTTTTATGATAAAACGTAATCTCTACCTTTTCTTATGGGAAAGGAACAACATTGTGATGATTTCATCCGAAGAGCAAGTACATGTACTAATGGCCAAGGTTAAGATTGAAGAAAAAATATTGAAGACTAAGGTTGTTGAAAAACGCATTGAGAAAATCAAAGAACTTCAATTTGTGAGCGATATGAAGACAAAAATTCAACTTTGGTGGAATCAACAAAAGAAGTTGTAGTTTTGAAGAATTGTGAAGACAAATTTTTGGGTTTTAAAGATGAAGAACCTATTGAAAGTTTGAAGTTTGGTGAAGTCAATCAAGACTTTAGTATGTATCTTAATGAAAGGAAAACCGATAATGTTAGATATTTGAAGCCTCTAACAAACTACAATAATTCATCAACAAGTCTATCTACCCCAAGAGCTCGAAGATGATTTTTATTTTGAAGAAGGAAGATTATTTGGAACTAATCAATCGAAGATCAGGTTCGTGTGTTGACTTGTGGGAGTGTGGAAAGCGAGTGAAGATTAAAGAGGTTAGTCAAAAGTTAAGCATTTACCCCACGAGCAAAATTACACATGAGAACTTGGGGTCGAGTTCTTTTCAAGTGAGGGGGAATGATGGGCACAAGATTGTGACCCAAAGCTTACAAAAGTGTCTAGAGGCAAAATAAGTCGAAAATGGTCGAAAGGGGCCTAGGATGCGCTGCATCTGGCTATCAAGTGAAGCCAGGCCTTAGCCTTTTTAAAAGATGCGCCGCATCCCCTCGAATGTGTCGCTTTTAAGGGATCAAGTGCTAAAACCATGTTTTAAGTTTTTGGTATTTTTATATTTTTAAGAAAGCGTAAGGCTGTGTTTAGGACGCTTTTTAATTTGACTAGTAGGCTTCTTTTCCTCCAAGCCATTTATACTTTTAAATAAAAGGCTTGTTTCCAGTGTTTATAATTATGAGCATTGATTAGGATGCCTAACTCGCATGCCTAATAATATGCCTAAACATATGTGTCAGCATCCTATTGGGACAACAGGAGGACCCACTTCTTCACAAACCAACAATATATTTCCACATCTATTAGGCACACAATTAGTCACATATTTTAGGCCTCCCAATCAATTTCCTATAATTATTGGATTATTGTTAAATTTGTGTTTGAGTTTTATCTCTTGTTAAGATAGGTTTCATCCGCGTTTATCAACCATTTGCTTAGGGTTAACAAAATTCGATTCTGCGTGCTGCGTTAACATGCTTAAAGTTGTGTCTCATTTCATGTTTGAACTTGCGTGATAACATGTTTTTTCTCTTTTTTTTTTAACCCGATAATCTCACTTTTTCACAAACCAATAAAACAATATCACGTAAGTTTAGGCATCTTGATAATTTCACTTTGGTAGAAGCAACAACCACAAATATGGTGGTAAGTCTATCTTTTGTAACAAAAGGTAATTTTTATAACAAATTTTTTATTAGCCTCTACCCCGCCTTCTTATAAGATGGTTGCTCTCTTGGGGGTGAATGGGCTAGTGGCCATTAGATCTAAAGCTGTGGGATCAAGTCTTAACATGCATATTAATATATACGGATTAAAAGGTGTAGATCGAGTATGTTAGATTACATTGTGTGCTTGTGTGTCTGTACCATAAAAATAAATAGAAAACTGAGAGGGTCTGATTATGAAAATACATTGTGACGAGTGGGAGTGTCGGTGACACGTAGGAAGATAAAGGATGATAATGACCTGTATGTTACCCTACTACCATACAAGCTGTGGTGACTGGTGACCAGGATGGAGGTTTGTATAGTCAAAACTTACAATGTTTTTCATGAACGAGTTGACTTGGATTTTTGTCAAGACCAAACTTCCATATTTATCATTTTATCTTCAAATTCAAAAGAGATGATTTGGGCTTCTGTATGGGCTGATTTCAGCTTCATTGGGATATCTAATAAAAAAAAATTGAGTTATCCATTTTTTTTTTTTTTTTTTTTAATTGCGTTATATTAATCTCTTATATAATAATAAAAAATAAATAATAAAATAAAATAAAATTGAAAATGAATTATTTGTTTCAATCAAATTGGATAAATAGAAGAGCTCTATTTCATGATCGAGCCCTTCTATTAAACAATAGAAAGTTAAAATTGAATTTAATTGGTTAACATCTCTTAACTTTTCGTCTAGATTAAGAATCTACATATATAAATTTGCATATGCCAAAATTGTAAAAAGAAAAAGTTATGAAAGGATAAGGTTATTTTTTAAAATTTAGTAATTAAGTTTAAACTATTATTAAGTTCAGTTATGTAAATTGATGGTGAAAAAACATCTATAAACCATTGGGTGTAAATTAAAATTAATGAAACTTAAAAAAAGAAAAAAAAGAGTTGTAATTAAACTTATTTTAATTTAAATAACTTATATTCTTGATTGTTAATAAAATTTACATTAAGCCCAAAATTTTACTAGTATAAAAATATCCAAATCTTAAATTTTCTATAACATCCTTAGCGAGTTTTCTGTAAGTTGAAATGGAGCGGAAATTACGATTAACCCTTTGATTAGACATTTGTATTACTGTCAATACAAGTTAAGTCAATACATCGCGCATGCATCTGTTTTCTCCACGACACAGTTACATGTTAATCTATAGTACTCCATATTTAAAATAAATTGAGCACAACTCTATACGAGTTTTCTGGTCTGTCATATGCAGGTATGGGCTGGTTCAATGATGGGATAAAACAAAGCGACGCATCAGCTTAGAACATGCGAGTCCATTGTTTTTGGCTATGGTTTTGAGAACCATGTTAGTGTAGATCGTTGTATAAAAATAGCACTTAAAACGGCTACATTATATAGCGTAGCAATTAGTGTTGAAACCTTTTATACGGTTTTTACTTAGGTGGATAATGTAGACGTTATAGTCTGGGCCCGGCGCCCAGACAATGGGCCAGGCCCGCAGACAGCGGCCCAGTCTAGCACCTAAAGAGCGATATCCATGCCTTATAGAATACAGTGGATGGGAGTCCCTTTATTCAACAGATTACAACAGGTTACCCTTACCAATACGCTCTCATATGCTACAACGCATATATACTAAGCTTGACCGTCGGAGTGGATCCCGGTGGCTACGGCCTCGGCGTTCACTGCCCTAACGGTCTCTTGTTGACAGTCTAGCTCAGCTCGGAGGAAGACGCGACCTAACGCCCAGAGGGATGTCGATGTAATCAGCCCGCGGCCCAGATTATGCATCAACAATGGCGCCATCCGTGACGCACGGTAAAATGCTCGTACTACACATACGGTACTCGACACAAAAACAAAACATTAAATCGTTTTTGTATTTGATTCGTACCTACATGAAACAACTCGTATTTGTTTTCCAATTCTCACTGGTCAAATGTATACGGCTTGACCATTTAAATCACTACCACTCATGATAGTATTTGTTTATCGAACGTGAGTGATCATACATGTCGTGAAAGCGGTATGTGGTTTTATTCGTTCATATCGAATGAATTTTAATAAGAATTCTAATCTTTATCAAACACACCCCTTCTTTGAATTGTGATTTTGAGAAAAGATTATCCAATATTCTTGTGCATATCTTCTGTAAATGTCAAAGATTTGATACATAAGTCTGTCGTAACTTGGTAAAAAAGATTTGTTACCTATGCCACGCGCCAAGTCCGCACGATCGGACTTACTTTAATTTTAGCGCGAACAACGCATCACGATAAATCTACCCGCTTTAGGCCATGCGTACGAAATCTTCGCAGATGGCCCCTAGCGCACTGTTACATACAGGCCACCACGATGCTAGTCTATCGCCACTTGAGCGCACGAGACAAAAAACCGTGTTCAACTGCGATCATCCACAAACGTTAGAGTCTATGCGGTCACGATACATCTATCTGCGTCTGTGCGTGCAAAAATAATATTAGTCGCGTCACGACATCCATTCCGCTGCCATGTTTTATTATAATAAAAATAATAAAAAGATCAAATTAATCTGCATGAGCGCCACTATAGATTAGTATGTGCTACTTTTTCTATATTATGTTATAAAACCTCACGATAGGTGTAATTCGCACACGAAAATTTCTTTTATATGCTATGTGCTATACAATGCTTCACCTATTATATTTACTTCATTAAGTTTTATATGTTGCGACTCGCGGCATATACTTCTAATATTTGCATTAAGTGTTTTCAGGATTGCATAACTAAGTTTAATGCTCCTACACGAGTAGCACCATCAAACTTGGGGGCTACCAGGGTATATACTACCACTGTTGCGCACACCGTACGCAGGCATATTGTACGTAAGAGGTATCGCGAGCCCGGTACAAAGACGAATTTTCAATATTCGCACCATCTTGCCGCAGGGAGACGTCCTTTGTCGGTTATAAAGACGAATTTATGTTCGCACCTTGTCGCGGACAACGCGACCTCTGCCGCACACAGCGCATCCTTGTCGCGCACGGCGCGCACTTCTGCACAAGAAGCACGTCTTCTGTCGCACTATGTTGCATCGCTACTGGTACAAAAGGTACGCCCTTACCCAGGATGCAGCATACAGGAATCCACCTTCACCACGGACACCTTCACCATTGTGAGACAATCACAATCGCAATCCCAATGCGCACTGCGTATTTGGACTGCGCAGTATGGTTCGTCCCATCTGCGCACACATAAGCCACGCCGTTATGGTTGATTGGGCCTACGGCCATGAACAGAACATAATTAGCATAACATAGCCACGCACTATGTCACACTAGACTTGGGGGCTTGTAGACGTATAGTCTGGCCCGCGCCCAGACAAGGCCAGGCCCGGCAGACAGCGCCCAGTCTACACCTAAAACCCTAATCCATGCCTTTAAATACATGGATGGGATCCTTTATTCAGCAGATCATAACAGGTTACCCTAAACCTAACTCATATATGCTACATCGCATCGATGACTAACTTGACCGTCGGAGTGGATCCCGGGGCTACGGCCTCGGGTCCACTCCTAACGGGTTCTCTTTGTTGACAGGTCTAATAGGCTCGAGAAGACGACTAACGGCCCAAGGAGAGTCATTGAATCAGTCCGCGCCAGATTATGCATCAACAGATAATAAAATTAATTAGATCAAACTATGACAACTCTAACTAGTACGACTTATGTCAATGCCTCTTGCGTGCGGGTGTGGGAGGGGGATCTAAAACTAATCTAAAAGAAGCCTCTTTTAGTGATAAATTCATATATAAGCAATTCACAATTATTCAATGCATAACATATAATGTTTTTAAACTATGTTTGGGTATTTGTATCTAAACATCCCTTCGTCATGTGTTTCCTTCTTTAATAATTTTAGCTACATTTGTCTTAAGTAACAAATAATTTAAGAAAGTTCATAAAATCTTTACACAAAAAGATTCACATCATGATGTGGTTTGTTCATTTTTTCATTCAAGCCAATTAAAAATGAGAGAGAAACTATTTGATTAGATAAACGAGGTTTTCAACTGATCATAAAATCTTACAAGTTTTCAGGTTTGTGTGTATGATTTCGTGGCAAGGACTTTGTTTGTTGATCTAGAGATCGCAAGTTCGAGCCACTCTACCGAATTAAACACCAAATGTTTTCTAATCTTAAAAAAAAAAAAAAAAAAAAAAGATCTTACAAGTTTTCAATACGAATAAAACGAACATTCTACGGAGTACTATCTANTTTGATCAATAACAATAGTTTCTATATTTGGTTGGTCCAGATTAACTACTCCTCCATGCACTCAGTGTCACATTAACACATCAAATATTAACAAGAAAACTCACTAATCTTGGCAATAGATCAAATCATCATCACAATCATACATATACATTTGCTCGATTAGATATTATTCGCATATTAATTGTCACATTAGAGGTTGATATATACCAAAAAAATGACGATCCTTTTCACGTTGGTGGCCAGAGAATCTATTGTGTTGGCGGAGTACAGCGGTACATCAACGAATGCAAGCACCATTGCTAGGCAAATTCTCGAGAAAATCACCGGAAATAATGATATGAATGTTTCTTATTCGCAAGATCGGTATATTTTTCATGTTAAGCGTACTGATGGCGTCACTGTTCTTTGTATGGCTGATGATGTTGCTGGAAGTAAGCCAAAACCGGTTCCTTTAAATTTTATCTATTCTACTTTTGGATCATAATCGTTTAGTTGTTAAATTATCAGCTCATTGATTCTAAAGGCCGGTTGTGACTTGTGATCATATAATTTCATAGTTTTGTAGCAATCCTATGATTTCATTTTTTAAACAGCATTATACGTCATTAAATGTTGTGATTAATAGAAATTTCATTCGCGATAATTGGTAAAAACCATAGTATATATATTAATCGAGTATGCAATTAAGAAAAGAACAAATCTCAAGTCAGCTAGACAATCAATCTGAATTTGAACTTATACATAACATTGGGTGATACTCGTTAGTACACAAAAAATGAGGCAGAAAACAAACTTTAGTGAGGAAATTTTACTTAAGTAAGGTACTTTGATTAACTTTGGACAAAGATAACGGAATATCTGTGATCACGAAGTTGATAAATCATTTTCTTCATGTAGGTACATGAAAAAAGCATGAAACTGAATTACTGAAAACATGGTTATGCTTATCTATTTTCTTTCTCTGTAAGATGAACTGTTACATTTCTGGTTGTGCATTCTTTTAGTGTTAAAACTGAAACATGAACCAGATTCAAAATCGTGTTTGCATATGTGGCTTTAAGGGCTCAACTCGGTTTCATTAAATAGAATTCAGCAAAAAAGCTTTATTGTTCTTCCATGCAACATCAAATTTAGTAGGCATTGTTTGAAATTTCAAACCCGATAAAATATATCTGATAATGAAGGAAGAGGCTTGAAGTTAAACCCTTTTTGTAGCGCCCTAGTTGCTTGATTAACTAGCATTGATGGTTTGCAACTTTGCACAATAAGGTCAATATTATATGTTTTACAGGACGAATTCCATTCGCATTTCTGGAAGACATTCATCAGAGATTTGTTAGGACTTATGGTCGAGCAGTTCTATCTGCTCAGGCTTATGGCATGAACGATGAATTTTCAAGGGTTCTAAGTCAACAAATGGACTATTACTCAAATGATCCCAATGCAGACAGGATGAACCGGTTACAAGGTGAAATGAGTCAGGTTAGTTAAAACTTATAATGCAATTCATGTGTTTATTCTTTTCTTTCTTTTGTTTTCTCTCTTATACTGTATCAATTAGTGTTTTCTTTGTTGTCATTATGAGTATCTGCCTTAAGTTAGAGCTCAACATGATCATACATCGAACGAGTTATATTCCATAAGGTCTCTTAATTTCCTTTTTAGCGATATTTTTATCTGATTTTAGACATCTTACCAATTTGCCTATTAGCATCACAATATTTTGATTAGATCATTGTTGCTCACATGTTTTCTCAGTTATATCTTAACAAGAGTACTTAAAGTGATTGATCAAACTATGTGTGAAGTCAAATGTTCCCTTTTAAGATATGTGAAATTACAAATTATATGCACAGGGGATTCTAAGTTGCATATGATGGTATATATAAATTGTAAACAGGTACGGAATGTGATGATACAAAATATTGACAAAGTTCTAGAGAGGGGTGATCGGTTGGAGTCGCTTGTGGATAAAACTGCCAATATGCAAACCAATACGTTGCGCTTCAAAAAGCAGTCGCGCAGATTCAGAAATACAATGTGGTGGAGAAATGTCAAATTCATGTACTATTTCAAAACCATGCCCTTTCGTTTTGTTTGAGTTTCTATTTAACATGTTTTTTTTTTTTATCCCCATTGAAACCATCAAAATTTAAAATTTGATGGACTAATCTTGCTTAAATTAATTGTTTATCTAAAATACATATTTACTGTAATTTAATCAAAGTTACTGTATGCAATTTACTAACCGTGTGATTCATGCTTTCATATGTCTACTTTTTGCTTATATAAAAAGCAAACATACGGTAAACTTGACCATTACTGATGTTGGACTTATTAATAATGCAGGGTTATCTTAGGATTTGCTCTACTGGGGATTCTGTATATTGTTCTGGCATTTGCTTGCCAGGGGTTTTCACTTCCTTCTTGTTTCTAGAACGAAAAGCCAAAGTCTACAGTTGAACTCAAAACATTCGATTTCTTGCTACCAAGACAACCTGTTTCACTGATTTCTTGCCAGCCTGGTTGCTAGAGAAGTTGATAGATTTCTTATGCTTGAAATCCAATCCAGCCTTTTTAAAATATTTCTTAGATATTATCATTCGATAACTTCTGTGTTGATTTTTGTTATTATACAAGGAATAAAGTTGTATTGATGAAGAATATCACAGACTGATTTCACAAGAGTGCAAACCACAGGAAATTTGACTGTGCATTGAAAAGTTTGCCTTGTAAAACAATTTGTTTTGCTTGCAAAAATTGCATATGTTAGTGCTGAAAATGTAAAAACGAATCGGACCATCAGTTTCCCTACGCACCAATATGCGCAACTAGGTTTAAACTATCGGTGTCTTATCACTCTGTCATTCGGTGCCTTGGTGGTGCTAGTGCTGAAAATTTGTATATACTTGTTGAATTTGTTTAGGGTGGCCTCGAGGCATTAATTTATATGAATTGAGATCAATATAGATAACAAATTATTTAAAATTTTCAAATGAGCAACATGAACTACTCTTGCAGTTGGAAACCCATCATTGATAAATTCTACAAGAGACTCACTTCTTGGAAGGCTAGAACCCTTTCTTATGGTGGTCGACTTACTCTCTTGAAGTCGGTCCTTGGTTCACTTGGTACATATATGTTCTCTCTTTTCAAGGCTCCAAAAAAAGTGATCAATTACCTTGAAAATCTTAGGCGAAATTTCTTTTTTTTTTTTTTTTTCTTAATTGGAATTGAACAAGATGGCTTGGATTAGCTGGCAAAAGATATGCTCTTCTCTTGATCGCGGCGGATTAGGTGTCGGTAGCTTTCACGCCTCAAACTTAGCAATGCTAGGTAAATGGTGGTGGCGGTACCTTACGGATCCGAACTCGCTATGGAAACGGATTATCACCTCAATTCATGGCCCTGATGGTGGTATTTGTGTAGAATCACCTATTTGTTTATCATCTAAACCAAGCCCATGGAAAAACATTATGAACCTCAATACCCCGCTTCCTTTCCGCCAACATTAATCTCCTAGACACCTTCACTCGAAAAGTTGGAAACGGTAGATCAATTTCCTTCTGGAATGACATTTGGACTGGTTATCAAGCCTTAAGTCTCTTTTTCCTAGACTTTTTGCTTTGGAAACTTCGACTTACTGTTGTATTGCTGAAAGATGTAATTCGGAAAATGGTCGCTCTCAAGAACATGGGCTTGGAGAAGGCCAATACGGGATGGACATGAATCAGTGCAACTGTCAGAGTTGCTTAATATCCTCCAGAATTTCCTTCCATCAGACGCACCTGACACATGGGAATACCTACTGCAACCCTCAAAAATGTTCTCTGTCTCATCCTTAAGAAAATGCTTTGAGGCAAACACCCTCTGTCAACAATCTAATCAGGTTAGATGGAACAAATCATTACCAATCAAAGTTAATATCTTCTCTTGAAGATTAAGCCTCGATCGGCTTCCTACTGTTAGACGGTTTAGTATTTGGCCCATTATGTATTCGGCCCATTGTGTGTCTTATACAATGTTCTAAAAGGCGTGAGGCGTGGCGTGGCGGCACAGCCACGCCTCAAGCCTTACGCGCCTTTGTGAAGCCTTGGCGTTTCTTAAGGCGGCAACAAAATATTTATAAATTTATGTATTTATAATTTTATATCATTTTATAAGAGTAATTTCAAATACTAAAGCCCAAATCCCAAATAGCCAGGCCCAAATACGAGGCCCAAATAGGAATTAAGTTTTGAAATTATGAGGCCCAAGAAAGAAATAACCCAAATACTTGAAATTCAAGCCCAAATCCATAAATCCCCTAAATGCTTCTAAAAATGGCGCCACGCCTTACCAAAAAGGCGCGCCTTTGCACGCCTTTTCGCGCCTTATTCCACGCCTTTTCACACGACGCCTAGACCTCACGCCTTGGTCCATTTCGTGGCGCCGAGGCCACGCCTTGGCGCGCCTTTTAGAACACTGGNACCTGTGTGTTTGGTTTGTTTGTCGACCGGGTTTCCAGTTTGTCGACCATTGTTTTGTCGACCTAAGTTTTTCTGCTTCCAGCTTGTCGACCAAGGTGTTGTCGATTGTTTGCTTAGTGTGTTTGTCGACCATAGTGTTGTCGACTTGTTTGATATTTTTTTCGAGGTATCGAGGTTCGCGAGAAGTAGCAAGTTTTTCAATCAGAGAAGACGAAGTAGCATAAACAAAGGGCGTGGTTGCTGGTTATTAGAAAACTAATAATATAGTAACATATTGATCACGTGGCTAAGGTTCTTTTGTTTTTCTAAAGCTATATAGAAAGTCAAAGTTTGTTCCTTCTTTTTCTTGTTTAGTTTATAAAACTACTTGATAACTCTTTTGTTAAAAGAACTATATATTCGAACAAAGGAAGGTTTTCTTGTTTGCGGGTTATTCTTGTGGTTCAACATCACTACTGGTCGAATAATTAAAAACCCTCATCGTGACTGTGGATACTAATCCTCCCGCACCCACCCTCACTTTGTCGGATAAGCTTATGGCCATGAATCACCTAACCACCTTTGTGCCTATCAAACTCGATGTTGATGAGATGAACTACTCCGCTTGGGTGTACTATATTTCTCAACTTTGTTATGGCTATGGAATATTGGATCATATTGTTGATCCACCCGCATCCTCATCTACCACACCTCCTCCACCACCGACTAAGGATGCGGAATGGCTCAAGATTGATTTCATTATTAGGTCTTGGATATTTTCGACGCTTGCTTCGAATCTTCAAAAACTTTTGGTTGTACTTAATCCTAAAACTGCCAAAGAGGCGTGGGTCTATCTTAAGACGATTTTCCAAGATAATAAGCGCCCAAGAGCTATGGCTTTGAAGTTGGAACTACGGAATTTGAAGCTTGGGGACTTAACGATTGATGCATACTTTCAGAAGATTGAGTCAATTGCTTTGGTGTTATATGGTCTTGGTTCTCCTCTTAGCAATGATGATATTGTTACGTTTGCACTAGAAGGTTTGCCAAACACGTATGATGTGATTTCTACAGTTATTACTAGTCGGGAACCCTTTCCTGATCTCAAGACGGTTCGCTCTTTGTTAACCACGCAAGAGATGCGTATGAAATCCAAGGTTCAGGATACGCTTGTGGATGCCACATCTGCTTCTCCTATGGTCTTGTTGGCGAATAACAATAATCCTCGGCGTTCGTCTAATCCATTGGAAAAAGTCAACAAACCTTGTTTTTTGTTTGCTAAGAGACATTGTCGTTTTGGTGAGGCGTGTCGGTATCTTCACAATGGGGTTCATGGCAAGTCTACTTTACTACCTCGTGGTTCCGATTCCTCATCTACTGGGAAGAGTTCTTATTCCTACAAGGACCAATCTTGATGCGAGAGGTATTGATATTCACTCCTTACGTTGCCCGTTTTGTGATGATGCACTCGAAACTTCTCAACACCTATTTTTGGAGTGCTCTGTAGCGGTTGGATTGTGGAATATGGTAAAGACATGGTGGGGTTGCACGGATTGCCCAAAAAGTCTGCATAGTCTTCTTGTGTGGGGAGATTCTGCCAACAAAAACAAAACTGCTAAGCCTTATTTGGACGTTGTTGTTCATACAACTTTGTGGGTGATTTGGAGGTATCGAAATCGTGTTTGCTTTGATCGTAAACCTCCATGGAAAGACACTTTAGGTGATGACATAAAAGTTTACTCACACACTTGGATTAATCATATAGGAACGGGAAGATAAAACCATTGTGGTATGATTAGACATTTGATCCAATAAAAGCTTGTACAAATATGATGTAATTGTTATTCTAGCTCATTGCTAGCATTTGTTTTAAATAAATTTCTGCCATTCAAAAAAAAAAAAAAAATCAAATGAGCAAATCCTGTCTATTCATTTTTTAGCAAAACAAAAAAACCATTTTTCATTTTTTTTCCTGAAAATAAAATATCTTGCGAATGATAAATCGTCAATAGAAAAAAAATACACCCATCACGACAAGAATTATTTGTGTATATTTGTTTTTTTTCGGGGCTTTTTTTCTTTTTGTTTGATCTTTAGAAATTTTTTGAACTTCTCTCTAATTTTGATTACTAAAAAAGAAAACATGAGATTAATTAATTAAAATTCACATTTAATTAAGGTAATTAACACAACTAATTATTGTGTATTAAATGTTTTTTCAAATTAAAATAGATGTTTGATTTTTATTAATAAATTATACCTAGTGTCATGAGGACACTTGTCAGACAAACCCAATCAATGGGTCACAAACTTTTCATGCCATGATCGTGTTATTTTCATAAAGTTAATTTACACAAACAAAGAAGCATTTGTTAAATTAATTATACCATTTTCATCACAGTGAAGCTCATGGACCATTCCCCGTTCTGAGTATATACTCAATTAAGCCTCCACCGAGGGACCTTTATGGTAAGACCTTTGGTAAATCCTCAAAGGAAGCAGAGGGTATGAAGTTGCCTAAGAACACCACGTGGGCTGGCAGGAAGAGGCAATAGACTATCGTGATGAATATCACAAATCCAACCAATATAGCAATCATGCAACTCTTAACTACTGTAGTCTATCCGTATCCAGCTATAATGCCAGCTAACAAAACCTGTGGTGCTAAGTTTAGTAGTGAAATATGTATCATTTTTGAATCTTTTCTCAACTGTCCACCAAGATGTACATTTCAAGTGAAAAAACAAACGAATAAGGGAATTATTTTGAGGCAGACTCAAGTGCGCATGCCATGATGAAACACATGGATGCATTTGAGAAAATGCCATCCCTTTAATGTTAAATGGTAATATATAATCGATGTACCGGAAGTCTAACATTACAGTGGGATCCATACTCAAGATAAAATGCTATCGTCTTAACCGATGAAAACTTAATATTAGTGTATAAACTAATCTCTTCACTTATTAAATCCTGATATTACATCATTTGATGATTATAGATTCCTAACTAAAACTCATTTTAGCAAGTGTCAACCTTTAAAACAATAACTTTGCGCTTTAGATACAAAAACTGCATAAAAAATACTCAATGTACTGCAGATTCTGCCTGCAGGCGCCACGACTCCTGCTAATGAAGGAGGGATCCCTTTATCAAGGGATCTGCAGATCCGTGGTGTCTGCTACTCAAATAAGATTTCACCATTTAATGAGTTGACAACAATCATTTTTACCTCTTTTATACTCAAACTTCTTTATAGGTTGATCCCTTTGACTTAGTGAGTTGACAAGCACTTAAGGCATATCAAATGGTTAGATTCGGAATGATTTCTAATGACTAAATATCAAATCATTTGCATGATTTGTAGCTATAAATAAGCTTGAATCTTGTTGGACCTTAATGTTATAGAAGCAAATGTAAAAGGTAGTTTAGTGTATATTATGTATTATGTAAAGCCCGTAAACATTAGATATGGGCTGGGTCAAAAGATGTCGTTTAGGTTGTTAGGGATATAACGGTTATTTAGGTTGTATTGTTTACTTTTGTAGAATCTGTATAACTGTCATATGGCACCGATTCAATCAGTTTAATTAGGGTCTAATTCTGTAATCAAAATATTCATTCGATCAGTACATATTCAATTCAATACATATTCAGTTTATATTATCTTTTGGTGTATCTTTCTGTTACAAGTGTTTTTTGTCCCAAACCCTTTTCATATATAACCTGTGAAGTCTGATCATTAATCAACAGTGGCATCAGAGCAAGAGTTAATCGATCCAGGGAAGAACAAGTTCAAGTAAAGATCGATTGAAAAAAAAAAAGAATCAACAGCGAAGGGTTGTTACACAATCTTTGTGTATAGCGACCAGAAGAAGAAAGCAGTTACAAAAACCGACATCAAGAGAAAGAAGAAAGAAGTCAGGCGGATTTGGGATGTTTTGCTCGATTGAAAGAAGGGTCAGAAAATTCATAAAGATAAACATTCTTTTACCTTTTTCCTTTTAAGTATTTCTTTTCGGTTTAATAAATATAAAATTGATTAGAATATAGCAAGATAGAATTCCAAATTGATCTAAGTTTGTCAGAAATTTGGAAGATAGTAAGAAAGTAAGAATAAAGTTTTTGATAATTTTTCTATTTTAGGGAGACAAAATCAGTTATTTCAAATTAGAAAAATACAAAACTAGTAAGAAGTAAGAAACCGAACCCGTGTGGTTCATATAGTAAGAAGTAAGAAAGAAACCTATTGTTTTCAAAACTCTAGCGTTTTTCAAAGTAAGTAAGTAAGTAAGTGAAACTTTAGCGTTTCAAAGTAAGTAAGTAAGTAAGTGAAACTTTAACGTTTCAAAACAAGTAAGTAAGAAAGAAACCTCGGTGTTTCAAAGCAAGTAAGAAATTACGCAAGTAAGAAAGCAACAAAGCATGAAGGAACAAAGCATGAAGGAAGGAGAATCGTCTACACCAATTCGTGACCAAAACATAGCACTTCAATATCCAAAATTAAACGAAATAAACTACACAACATGGGCAATTATGATGGAGACAATATTAAAGGCCTATGGAATTTGGGAAACGCTTAAAGATACAGAAAAGGTAGATGGAAAGAAGATGCATACAAAAAAAGCAATGATTCTCACAACATTGTCGGAAGATATTCTAATGCAAGTTGCACAGTATGAGACTGCGAAGGAAGTATGGGAATCAATTAAAGTACGATATATAAGAGCAGACCAAGTTCAGAAAGCACGCATACAAACTTTAAAAAGCGAATTTGAGACGTTAAAAATTAGACCAACGAAACCGTGAACGACTTTGCGGGAAAATTGGGAAGCATAAGAGGCAAGTGTAAAAATCTTGGTTCTAATCTTANAAAACTTTAAACTTTGTTGTATCAAATATCCATTTTTAGCTTGTTCTAATATGAAAGATGTTACTTGTAGTTTGTGACTAGTATAAACTTAAAACATGTTATCACACAAGTATAATCAACAAGTCACAACACAAGCAATCACATAATGTAAACATTAAAGTAAAGCAATAAGTAAAAGAAAGTGCAAACCGAACACGATGATTTATAGTGGTTCGGTCACGGATCTCCTCTCCGCCCTACTCCACTCTCCGAGTACCCAACTCGAGAGTTACTTCACTAGATCAACAACCTCCCTTCTCGGCGGAGAAAACCTTACAATCGTCGCTTACACTTTATCCGGTACAAAGCTAGATACCGGGTTCTTTTACAAAGGTACAATGATAAGGTCGTTTTAGTACGGTTAAGTATATTTCCAAAGAAATACTCGTGAAAGTATTTCCCCGGGTCGTGTCCCAACGAAGGTGTGAATGGAATCGTGATTCAATTGTGTGATTCGTGTCGTGAATGGATAAAAGTGAGAAATGATTGGATTTCTAAGCTAAGAATGTAAAATATAAAATGAAACAAACAAGTAAAGCATATATAATAATGACGTAAAGCACGAGAATTCTAAAATCTAATCTAAACTAAAAACGTGCTAACTAATCTAAAAACTACGTACAAGCGCGAAATAAGAAGTGAAATCAAAGCATTACTAATCCTACGGGAATGAAAATGATTTTCCTACGTTCTAAATGACGAAAGAAAATTTTAGGAAAAAGAAAAAT
>LBNU01018499.1:40042-68720 GCA_014162995.1 Artemisia annua | reverse complement strand
TGTGTTGAAGTGATTTCAAGTTCTTGAAAAACAACTAAACTTGGTTTACTATTTATATGTAAAAAGTCCAAAGAGGTTTTCCAAAACCATGTTCCAAAACCATCAAAGATATCTTCCAAATATCTTTCTATATCTATCGAAGATCCTACACAATCTTTCCAAATCTTCTAAAGTCAATTTATAAGATTCACATTCTAGAACATGATGATCCATGGAATGATGTAATTATACAATTTCTATTTTGATTAAAATGTATATCAAAGTTTGTTTGTAAAATGTATTACTTAACTAGTTAATATTCTTAACTAGTTAAACATTCTAAATGGTTGGTCAAGGGGTTTGATCATAATGCCACATAACAAACATGTGCGAACCTGTGTTGTAGCATACGAGGACTTGAGACGTTGAGAGGTGTTGAATGTATGTTGAGACAAAATGTGATTACAAGTAACTTATACATTTTACGTTATGTATCAAGTTATACGTTTGTCATCAATCAAAATAAACGAGACTGTATAGATTAAATATCGTAATATTTGCACTAACAATCTCCCCTGTGAAAACGTAGAGGGGGGGTGAATACGTTACCGTTTAAAAACTTTACTACTTGTTGTATCAAATGTCCATTTTAGCTTGTTGTAATATGAAAGACGTTTCTTGTTGTTAATGACCAACATAACTTAAGACATGTTATCACACAAGTAGAAACAACAAGTCACAACACACACAATCACATATCAGGATGGACCCAAGATTTTTAAAAGGGTGTTGCGCGCGCGCACGTACACACACACAAAAAAAAAAAAACATGAGAACTAAAGTTGACTGATAAAGAATTTATTAAGTAAAATTGGGTGTTGCACGAGCCCAGAAAAGATATATTTTATGAATAATTTACACTTTATGACCAAAAATTGAGTGTAGCCCGTGCCACACCCAGCTCATATGTGGGTCCGTCCATGGTCACATAACGCTTCCACTCAGGTTAAGGGTTATTCAGAAACTTGATGTTTGCCTCTATATTTCTCTTAGTTAGCTTGTTCCTATCCAACTCATTCATCATCTTAGTGAACCTCAAATAGTACGACTCGATCGATTCCCCTCGGATGTGAAGTTCTCAAAAGCCCACAAGATTATCGTCTCCTTCTCCTACTGACCAACTTATGCGTTGAATATGCAACCATATAAGAAAATGATCAACTTGTACATTTTATAAAGTAGAGGGACTAGGTTTGTCTTGCTAACTTTTTATTTCTATGTTTTATTGTATTTTATTTTCTTCTTATGGTTGGGCGTTTATCATCTTTATCTTTATTTTGGTGATAATTTGCCAATCTTAGTTTACGTATCCATGTTAGTGTTGGTTTCAATACAATGTTTGGCCTTTTCAAAAAAATAATAATAATAATAATAAAAAATAAATAAAAAAATAATAATAAAAAAAAGGTTTGTCAACTCAATTGTAAATCATTTCACTTCATTATTAATAAAGAAAATATCTTAATTCTCTCTCAAACACACAGACACACACTAATCTCTAATCTTATCGATCCAAGTTCGTTCTAACAGTTACGTTTCTCTTGCCGCCACAACCCGGATTTAACCTGCTAGTATATAAGAAAACATAAACGATTGTACAATGTTGTATATATGTTCTACATCTTCTTTAACCATCCTGAATCATGATAAACAATAACTTTACTAAACAAAATATGTGTTAGTATTATGGTAATTTTACATTAAGCCTTCTTAACCAAACTGAATGAAGCACCATATCTATCAAATCATATGGCTTTAATGGTCTATGTATAATAAAATGTCTTTGCACTTTCATCACCATTTTTTGCATTTTTAAGTATTCATCCATCCCAATACCTTCCAAGATTTCTTTAATCTTTGGTATGTTTGCCACAGGGACCTGAACTGAAAACTTGCTCCAATCAAGAACATCACTGAATGGTAGCACATAATGGTCAGAAACAATCACAGGAACACAACCTGCAGAAATCGATTCAACTATTCTTGGACTTGCCACTTCATATCCACTAGGGCATAAGCAAAACTTCGATCTACTCATTAATTCCGAGTAATTTAGGGTTTTTGGAAGGTAAGTAAATACTTTAAGTTCTTCATCTTTGCCTTGCCAGGTTTCTAATAAATATTTTCTCACATGCCCATGATTACCACCCGCAAAAAATGCAAGGATTGAACGATTTTCAGGCGGTTGTCCTATGAGAGGTGGTCCGAGGTGTTGATATGGAATGTTGAGTTCTGGCAAGGACACGTCTCTTTCTGGATGGAAACCTTCAGAGCTATTAGCATTGCAAAGAACTCTAATGAAGTGTTCGTAGAGTTTAGGATTTGATGCTGAAACTTCAGGTGCCTAACAAAATAAACAATTATATCATAAATATGATATTTATAGTATAATTTGTATCAAGAGTTATAACATAAATATCGGTCAAGAGTTTGAACGGGTTCCTACAAAGTATATAAAAAAAGTGCTTGAGATTTTGATGAATAGTACAAAATAAATGTTGTTTTGATGAGACTTTTGATAGACATAAAGTTCATCCGCATGGATCGGTCTTTTGACCCAATTTGGGGTTGCTCATCTGTTGTTAATAGAATTGTTTCTCTAGGTTAACAGTGACTTTCTAGTATAAGGATTACCCTGTTGCACCTTTTCGTTCAAAGAGAAAAACATAAGACACATAGTTACTATTTATGTCCAATAGTGTTTGGATTGCTATATAGAACTGTTTATCTATTTACTGATATTTTAACACAATCAATTTTAACTTGTTTAACAAAATGTTTATCTCACTAATATATAATCAGATAACCAGTTCGACAAAACAGCCTATTTTCTCAATCTAAATTCAATAAGCATATGATTGAAATGTTTAAATGAGCAATCCCAAACACCCCTAGCGTCAAGCAAGTTTGCAACTTTATGCCACAGTGAACTCTAATCTTAAGCAAAAGGTAAACTAATTTTTTTGAACGGAAAAATGTAAACTAATTGAAATAAAAATAAATTACATACCCAATCATGGCAGCTAACAAAGAAGTGATCAGCTCCGTTACTTCTATTCCAATAAGGGTACTTGTTTGACAGAACCCCAATGTAATCTGTAATAACATCCTGGATGATTCGGCGATTATAATCAGCACGAGTTTCGTAAAGATAATGTCGAATGGATACCACACTGACGGGAAGGAAGAACACAAGGGCTTCACTAGAGTTTTGAGTAAAATAACTGCATTTTTGACTCTCGATTTCATCAATAATTTGACCTTCACTTGAGTAGATACTGTGCATAGGTCCTCCATGGAAGATAGGCAATTCTCCTTCAGTGTATGCCCATACTTTGAAATTCTTTTCCATCTCTATGTGGCTTCTACAATTATATCACAATTTGTCATCTTTGTGATTCAGATTAATTCAAGTGTGCTAAAAGGTCGGAAACCATGGTTACCAAAAAAAATAAAAAAATTAAAAAACTAGTACAATTCTTTCTCTATATATTTCTTTTCCTCCTTATTTCATGCATATGCAAAAGAAATATTATTATAAACTTCTAAGAAGTCATTTGTCATATTAATAGTACCTGTGAAATTCAAAGAATATATTTTAATTTATAACTTTATTCCTAACAGTGTAGGCTTACCCTAAATAGTTTTGGTGCTTTTGCAAGTGATTGGAAAGTACTTAAAATAGCTTCAAATACTTGAGTTTTAGGGTAAATTAAAGCACATCTGAACAAGGTGCACCTAGCTAGGCTTGATGATTTCCTGAAATGCATATGTTAGTAGGTGGCCTTTCTTATATTCAAGGCAAAATAGATAAAGTGGTCCTAGTGTTTTCATACCTTTTTAGTCTATTACATATTCAAATAATAAATATTTATCAGTCTCAGTTTCATGTGCATATGTTTATTATCATATCATATACATAACTTTTACAGAGTCTCATGAACAACCTATGGTTTAAAGTGAATATGATGTTGAGCTATGACTTAATTACAGAAGTGCACCTTGCAAAACTCAGGACAAAACTGTATAATCACATTGAGCTAACCAGTAATCTTATTGTTAGTACTAAGTANATGGTTTCTTCACAACTTTGGTTGGGGTTTAATAAGGCTTAAATAACACTGAGTGAAACTCTTTTTTGTTTAAACGGTAAAGAGTTTTACATCTAAGTAACTAAAGAGAAGCTAGAAACTACAAAACACCTAGAAAACAATAATCAAAACACCACAACTACTAAAACAACGAACAACCTTAACACAACTACGAGCATCATGCATCCTAAGGAAAACAACCTCTAAACCCTAAATAGTGAAATTTTTAACACTTCCTTAAATATTACAGTACCTATGACAAATCATGAAGCAAGAATGAGATAATCTCTAGATTCTATATTTTGATGATAAAATCATAACCAGTTAAGCAGGCCAAGTTTGTTTTTATAACCACTATTGTTCAAAAATCAAAACAAACCCCAACCATCAAATGTGGATCAGCCAAACACTTGATGGTAACACACATACATGAAATAAAGATTAAACAAAATAAATCTTAACTGATGAAACGCATAAGGGTTTCTATAAAGGGCTCCTCTTGGTGTGAACCTCTGGTCACCAGATCGCCATGGCATTTTATAGCTCCTCATTTTACCGGCTTCTAGTATGGCTGCACGAGCCCTAGACAACCGTTCTTCCATGGCCTCCTCCTTCTTAATCACCTAAAAAAACATACAAAAACACAGATATAAATTTAGTACATATATAAACATCATACCATCAGTAAATAAAATATGTAAATTTAAGTTTAACTCATGTTTCAGTCAATGTTGGTAGTACTCACATGGGTGGTTAAAGATAGCGGTGGTGACGCAGGAGATGGTGAATTAATATAGGGTTTTGAAGAAGAGAAAGTGAAAAAGTTGAATTGGGTATTGAGGCAAACGAAAAAGAGAATTAAAAAAATTGCTGTGTACAACAGTGGTGATTTATAGCTTTCTGTGGCCATGATTATTATGGAAGTGATCGCATCTACGGTGATGGTAGTGGTGGCAGCTAGGGTTTTGCTGGACAGTGATTGGTGGAACAGAAAGATAGAAAGATCTTTCAATGTAAGGTTTCGTCATACGAGGAGCTTACATTCCTTTTTCTATTACTACTCCTAAAAAATTAAAAAATTTAATAGTTTCATAGCTTAAAATTTAAATCTTTTGTATAATAAAGGAATTACATTATTTCGGAGTGATTTTGCAAAATCATTCTTACTGGAAAAAAATTGGACCAATAGGAAAGCTCGATTTTGACGTGTAGGCGAAATCGAGCAATACGATTGGCCAATAAAAGTCAAAATTACATTGATTTTTGTCAAAATTTATAATTTTGGTGGAGAATTTGATTGATGAAAAAACACATAAAAATATTTGTGTCAAATTTTTGAAAATAAAAACTTAAAAAAAGATAAAGTAATTAATAAAACATTAGTGGTTGGATTTTAAATATATTATATGGAGTTAAGTGTAAAATTATAAATCTCCATATTTTTTGATAACTTTATCTAATAAACAAATAACCCCTTACACTTTATACCCCCTACACTTTATAATATGAACTTTGTTTACAATTACATGAGTATTAGTATTTGCTTGAGACTTTCATCCATTAAACTTACAAAATTTTATAAATATACGAATTAGGTTTAATATACGTTAAATATTTTTAAAATAAATATTAGTTTTTAACTTTAATCTATTAAAATATTCTTTTTACTATGTATGTTAAATAATGACTCATGTTATCCTATTTAAAAGTTTAATTTATGCGTACACGGATTTGAATATTAAATACGGCAAAATTATTATTAACGGTAATATAAATATCAAATTTTAATCTTGAGTTACTGTGATATGAAAATAAATATACGCGATTGTACTTATAACAACAACTCATGTAATTATTATTTAAGGTTTACATACGGATATCTTGAAAACATTTTTAAAGAACTTTACGGAGTATATTTTAACTTCATCAACTCATTATGTGCTACTAAACTCGCACATTTCATACAACATGATACCAATTGTTAAAAGTTAAACCACAACATCTATGTCAGCTAAATAAAAGTTTATATACCGATATATTTTAACTTATAACAACGACAGCGCTCGTGCTACTAAACTCGCACATTTTGTACAACATGATATCAAATATACGCGATTGTACTTATAACAATGACTCATGTAATTATTATTTAAAGTTTATATACGGATATTCGGAAAAACATTTTTTAAAAACTTTACGGAGTATATTTTAACATCATCAACGCTCATTAAGTGCTACTAAACTCCCATATTTTAACAACATGATATCGATCAATAGTTAAAGTTAAACAACAACAACATCAACCTCAACCTCAACCTCAACCTCAACCTCAACATCTATGTTAGCTAAACAAAGTTAAATATTTCATCCAATAAAATTTTGTACAAAATAGTAATAGATATTAATACATAATGACAAACTCATGTATATTTATTAGTTGTACTTATATATCACAATTTTCACATGTAAATTCTTATATGTCCATATAGTAAACTAAAATTTTAAAATAAATTTGATTTATGTGTAAATCCCGTGCGTGCACGGGACTTATAACTAGTACAATTAAAAAAAATTTACTTTTTAGAATTTACTATTTTTAATAATCATGTGCGCACGTAATTTAAATTATGTGTATAATTAATACTTTCTCCGTACCAAAATAATTGCTTCTTGACAAAAAACATATAGTTTAAAAAAAACATAATCGTTACAGCTTTCTTTTTCTTACTTTTTGCAGAATGGCAATTTTACCCTTAGATATCTCACAAACTGCTAACCGTTAGGCAAACAAATTATACCATCATGATAAGCATTTTATTATCTTTTAATAGATGGGCAACTTCATATATTTTCGATGATTTTGTTTCTTCAAATTTTTACATTTTTTCAGTATTGAAATTCGCATGACATATCACATATCACATATAATGAAGATAGAACACTAAACAATTGTACTAAATTTGGCATAAGTATGTCTATAAATTAAAGACTTTCCCCGTTTTTGTAATGTAAAACACGTATTCATGGCTTTCCAACCATATATCAGACACTCTATTTGAGTTATAGATTATACCAGTTCATTTATGAAACTTCTATAACCATATGTGGTAAAAATCACATACGATTGAGTTCATGCGTGGTTAAAATCGCATGTGATTTTATGTGTTTTATCTAACTTTAACGAATGAACTTCACTAATCTTCAATTCAAAATATAATGTATTATATATGGTTAGAAAGTTATGAATGTCTAGTTTTAAAGAAAAAAAGGTGAAACTTTTAAAGTTTTTTAGAAAAGTTGTTCATTTTACTACATGCTTAAATTGTTATTCAAATTAGTTTTGAATCACATGTGATTTCTCATGCATGTTTGAACAATGAAAAAAAGACGAAAAAATGTGAAAAAAGTGACAAAAGAAATTTGTCGAAAGTATATATCAAAGTACTCGTCTATTGAAAGATGGTTAAATGTTTGTCGCTATAGTGTAAATATTTTCGTGTAACGATTAACGGTTTGAAATATATTAATTTTTGAGAAAAAGAAGGTGAAAGTGAGTTAGTTATTTAATATTAAAAATGAGTGACTATGATTGATCCCTTGTTATTGAAAGGGAGAATTCCAAAAATGACCTTGTTGACCAATTGATTTGCTTTTTTGACCTTAGATTAGAAAGTTTTGAAACTAGCCTTGGGCAATCGGGCAACTCTACTGTAGCTAACCATGGGATGCCAAGTGTCCGAAATTTTGGGCAACCTGTATATTTTTTGGGCAACTTGTGTATTTTTTGGGTAACTTGGGACACTTGGCGTCCCATGGTCGGCTACACTAGAGTTGTCGGGTCGCCCAAAGGCTAGTTTCGGAACTTTCTAATCTAAGGTCAAAAAAGCAAATCAATTGGGCAACAAGGTCATTTTTGGAATTACCCCTTATTAAAATTATCTCTACTCATATTTAAAATACTTTTGTTTGGTGTGAACTTAAAAGTTTTCTTATTCATAGATTCGATTATTTTCAAATGATTTTATCCGTCATAATTATTTTGGAAACATATGTTTGAAAACGCAAAGAAACATGCTAACTTAATGATTACAAATCTTGTTTTGAAAACATGAGTATGATGAATTTAATTTTTAGTTTAAGTTTTTAGTTTAATATAGGGCCTTCCATTAACTTTAGCCGTATTTAGATCCTCAAGTTGATCCAATTTTTGAAAACCTTGTTGTCCCAAAAATGTATTTGTCCAAAACGACCCAAAACTCAACCTAAGTTATAGAAAATACTTCTATTAATTATCCTCAGCTTATTAAACATCATTTTTCATCAGTCATTAAGCCAAATTTACTTGTTTAAGCACTACTTTAAGCTTGAGCCAAACACCCTTTAAAAGTTATAACAACTTATCATTATCTACCTTAATCAAGAACAACTCATAACTAGTACAATACCCGTGCGTTGCCCGGGTTCAGCGATACAATAATTTACCAAGTATATTGAGAAGCTTGTTTTGAGTGTGTACTGTGTAGTATACATGCGAAAATTTTGTTATTTTGATTTCTTTTCCTCCTCTTTATATTGCCATTAAGAAAGCATCCTCCACATTCTTATCCTACATATGAATACGAACAGTGAACCATAAGATACATAGTAAGTTAACTATGATTTATGTGTAACTAATACATGCATTATTTATCTATATTATATCATCTCTAGAATTGTATTAACCAATCGAAAAGGCTTTCTCATCAACCAAACTATCAATACTCTCAATGTTGCCAAGTTTGCCTGACTTTTTGTTTTCTTAGAAATGTGATTCAAATAAAAACAATTTACCAAGTATATTGAGAAAGTGTAGACTCATCGAAAGTTACCTTGAAAACTGCATTTTCTTGTATGTAAAAAATTTTAAGTATGCTATTTTCTTGTTTGTAGAAATAGCTTTGTTAGTCAAATTTTAAGTATGCTATTTTCTTGTTGGTAGATAACTGCATGCGTCAAATGTTAGTATATTATCTTCTAATAATTTAGCACATGCATATATTAGGTTTGAATGCTTCCGCTATTAACTCCCGTAAGTTGCAAAAGATAATTAATGAATTAGAATGGTTGAGATTAAAACTTCACTTGATCCAACGGATGTAAAAAAAAAAATTATCAGCTTTAGTATATGGGATATAGATAAAAATGAGTGAGACAATGAAGCCATAGTAAAAAATGACCACCCCATCAAGCAACAAATACACATCCAGTTCCACGTGTGTGATCAGAAAAAATACGATTCATTTTTGGAATATGAAACAGAAAAAAGTGTAAATACAAATGTTACCTCATCAAACAACGCATGATTACCCATGTCTACATGTTCCAAGATACCCGGTTCCACAAGTGTGATCAGAGTGATGTTCAAAGAAAGAAAAATTATATTAGGCCTTCATAGTTCATACGAATATGAGTATACGATTTATTTTTTTGAAAGATGAAACCAAAAAAGTGTAGAAATAGATGTTACCTCATCAAACAAAGCATGACTGAATACTCATTAATTTCCACATTGTTCCCGGCTTGATATTCAAAGAAAAAAAGAATCTCAGGGCTTCATAAAATATAAAACTATGAGGTAAGATGTTGAAACTTGATATCGAAAAAGTGTAGACTCGAAAGTTACCTTGATTTCTTCATTGATAGTCATTTTCACATTGTCGGCTAACTCGTTCGCTAGTGAGCATATTGTTTGATAGTCCATCTGTGTAAATGCCAAAAGAAAATTTTAAAATCATCACTTTGTAATATAATGGATCAAATATATCGCATTGTACTCGTACCTCTATTTTCTTGTATATTAGTAGTTCTTTATATCCTGTGAAAATGATTGGTTAAGTATTGATGTGTTGATAAGTAGATTGGAATTAGATAAGCAGATTTTTAGTGAATTAGTTTCATAGCTTTGTTAGTCAAATTTTAAATATGCTATTTTCTTGTTTGTAGATATCTGCATGCGTCAAATGTTAATATATTATCAATATTTAAAGCTTATCATCTTCTAATAATTTAGCACATGCATATATTAGGTTTGAATGCTTCCGCTATTACCTCTCGTAAGTTGCAAAAGATAATTAATGAATTAGAATGGTTGAGATTAAAACTTCACTTGATCCAACGAATGTAAAAAAAATTCTGTAAAAGCTTCGGCGGCAATAGAATAGTAATCTATAAACATAACCTCATAAATTCTGAGTATAATCATACTTTAGTTCATAATTCATGCTAATATTGGTCTATGATCATTAAACATGAATATAATCTCCTTAACATAGCTAAAATCATCATTAACTCATTTAAACATCAAAACTCAAGTTTCTATCATGAACTTGGATTTTAAACACTTACCATTGATTGTGATTGCTTCTTACTCTTAGAAATTTGGAATAATACCCCAAATCATCTGAACCAAATCATCCACGCTAAACATGTTTTCCTTCAAAAAAACATGAACTAAGTTACGTCCCTAAAGTCACACGTGTGACTATGAGGTAAATTTTCTGAACTTTAAGATGACTAACATAAAAGGACAAATTAGTAATTTATGTCCAAAACGTATTTTTCACTGTTAGTCCCTGTCATCAAATATTTTTCATTGTTAGTCCTTTTCGTTAACTAATTGCGTGACAAGTCCTTGTTTCTACTAAAAGCTAACGAAAGGACTTTTGTAATATCATAAAGGCAATATAATATATTTTTGACTAATCAGTAAAATTTGAGGTGTTACTACGTATTATCAAACCAAATACAAAATCAAAATCGAAGTTACCAAGTATAAAGTTATAATTCAAAGGTACAAGTTAATCTAATGTATATGATCCTTATTTATAATGAATCAATGACCTAATTGTCAAATTCTAAACCGACTCAAATTATGAAACATACTAAAATTAAATACCAAATTTCTTAGAGTTTAAGTTAAATTTTTTATTTTTTATTATTTATTTATTTATTTTTTTTAAAACAAAAATGAATGCTTATTAGATATTTATTAGTACATTAAAATGATTAATAAAAATGAATGTTTATTTGGTATTTATGTAAATAATTTGATTTTTTTTCTCAACCAGCAAGACCCATTAGGCGCGAGGATAGTACCACCGTAACAAGGGACCACACGTGTCGCGTGGTGAAGCTAATTTACGTAGTTTTTCTTCTAATTACACTTTGTCATATTTTTATAACATTTTTTTGTTATTCAACATGTTTTCTCTACCACATACACTACAAAGTGAAAATGGTGTATCTTTGATCATGCTTAAAACTCTCAAAATCAAAAAAATCTAAGTACCAATATGCCCTTACTCATTCTAATTAAGTGGACTATTCCATACATGCTTTTATTTATTTCTAAAAATTGACTATTCCATCTAACCCCCAACATTTCCTTCCATAGATAAAATAAAAATTGAAATATGAAACAAAAAATCTTTTATATAATAAAAGAATTACATCATTTTAGAGTTTTTTTTGACAAACAATCTTAGTGGAAAAAAATTGGGCTAATAGGAAAGCTCGATTTTGACACATAGGCGAAATCGAGCAATATGATTGGCCAATAAAAAGTCAAAATTGAATTGATTTTGGTCAAACTTTAATAATTTTGGTGGAGAATTTGATTGAGGAAAAAAAAAACACATAAAAATATAGGTGTCAAATTTATGAAAATAAAAACTTAAAAAAAGATGAGGTAATTAATAAAACATTAGTGATTGAATTTTAAATATATTATATGGAGTGTAAAATTATAAATCTCCATGTTTTTTTAATAACTTTAGATAATAAACAAATAAACCCTTATACTTTATACCTCTACACTTTATAATATGAACTTTGTTTACAATTACATGAGTATTAGTATTTGTTTGAGACTTCCATCTATTAAACTTACAAAATTTTATAAATGTACGAATTAGTTTTAATATACGTTAAATACTTTTAAATAAATATTAGTTTTAAACTTTCATCTATTAAAATATCTTTTTACTATATACGTTAAATATAAATAAGAACTCATGTTATATTTTAACTTTATCAACACTCATTATGTGCTACTAAACTCGCACATTTTGTACAACATGATATCAATAGTTATTGTTTAACAACAATATCAATTTCAACGTTAATATCTATGTCAGCTAAACAAAGTTAAATCTTTCATCCAATACAATTTTTACAAAATATTAATTGATATTAAATACATAATGAAAAACTCATGCATACTTATTAGTTGTACTTATATCACAATTTCACGGTTAAATTCTTATATGTTCATATAGTAAGCAAAATTTTAAAATAAATTTGATTTATGTGTAAATTCATGTGATCAAAGAACCTTTGACCCAATAACATTATAAGGAGACGCGCTCAAGAATCCAATACAAGGTCGATGCCACGGTTATATTTACAATTTCTGCTAACTATTTTTCTTACTTTCGCACATGTTGATGCTCTAACTTTTTAAAATATACATAAGATTTTCTGCTTTTAAACGATAATACTATATAATTAAATTTTTTTGGAAAAACCCCGTGCGTGCACGGGTATTATAACTAGTAATGTACTAGTCGACAATTCATATTGCTGTGAAAACTGAAAGTCTGAAATAAGAAATAATATACATAAAATAAAAATTAAAAATTAGGAAATTTGATTATTTTGTGTTGTATCGGTAAACATAACACGAAACATTTAACTATAATTTCAGGATTATAATTATATAAGTTTTCGTGTAGTTTTATTAACATTTGTATTAAGGAAACCTAATCAAATAGATTTGGGTAATTTATAAAACAGTTTGGATTGGACATATACAAGTCATAAAAAAAATCTCTTAAAGGTTAGACCTTCACCTATTTATGATGAGCATGGCATAAAAGTCGGATGTAATTTAAGTGATCCATTAATTCTGCAATGATATTTGTGAACTTTTCAATTTTAGGGTTTATGTATGGAAACTGATTTGGGGGAAAATGAGAGACCCGTTATATTAAAAAGAAAACATAAAAGTTTCAGTTTTGGTCCTTGAAATTTTACAAATGTATCATGTTTTTTTTAACAAAAAGTTGGGTTAGTGGTTAACGTGTGTTAGAAAAAAACCCAAATCCGCCAAAAAAAAAGTTGGAAACCTTTTTATGCAAGAAAAAAAGTTGGATACCCTGAAAAAAAGTTGGATACCCTGATTGGAAATGTACCCTAACTTTGATGCCTTTTTATGCCATTTGCCCTAAAATTAAATACCAAATTTCTTAGAGTTTAAGTTAAATTTTTTATTTTTTATTATTTATTTATTTATTTATTTTTAAAACAAAAATGAATGCTTATTAGATATTTATTAGTACATTAAAATGATTAATAAAAATGAATGTTTATTTTGTATTTATGTAAATAATTTGATTTTTTTTTTCTCAACCAGCAAGACCCATTAGGCGCGATGATAGTACCACCGTAACAAGGGACCACACGTGTCGCGTGGTGAAGCTAATTTACGTAGTTTTTCTTCTAATTACACTTTGTCATATTTTTATAACATTTTTTTGTTATTCAACATGTTTTCTCTACCACATACACTACAAAGTGAAAATGGTGTATCTTTGATCATGCTTAAAACTCTCAAAATCAGAAAAATCTAAGTACCAATATGCCCTTACTCATTCTAATTAAGTGGACTATTCCATACATGCTTTTATTTATTTCTAAAAATTGACTATTCCATCTAACCCCCAACATTTCCTTCCATAGATAAAATAAAAATTGAAATATGAAACAAAAAATCTTTTATATAATAAAAGAATTACATCATTTTAGAGTTTTTTTGACAAAACAATCTTAGTGGAAAAAAAAATTGGGCTAATAGGAAAGCTCGATTTTGACACATAGGCGAAATCGAGCAATATGATTGGCAAATAAAAAATCAAAATTGAATTGATTTTGGTCAAACTTTAATAAATTTGGTGGAGAATTTGATTGAGGAAAAAAAACACATAAAAATATAGGTGTCAAATTTATGAAAATAAAAACTTAAAAACAGATGAGGTAATTAATAAAACATTAGTGATTGAATTTTAAATATATTATATAGAGTGTAAAATTATAAATCTCCATGTTTTTTTTAATAACTTTAGATAATAAACAAATAAACCCTTAGGCTGTGTTTGTTTTTTATTTTTTGCCTCTTAACAGCCTCTGAATGGGCACTGTGTCTGAATCGGTCAGACATTTTGACGTTCAGACCGTTTGTTTTTTATTTTCCGTTCAGACGCGTTCAGATGCAGTAAGATCTTAATGGTTTAGACTTGAGAGGGGTGTCTGAATGCATCTTGTTGCCTCTTGCTGACACAAATAAAAACCCAAAAAAAATTAGTACGAGCAAGCAAATGTGCGGTTCAAACATGAGTTTTTTTTTTCCCGTTCAGATGCGGTCAGATTCAGACATTTACGCATCAGATTCAGATTCAGATGTGCGGTTCAGATTCAGATTCAGACCCTCTTAATAAACAAACACCACCTTACACTTTATACCCCTACACTTTATAATATGAACTTTGTTTACAATTACATGAGTATTAGTATTGGTTTGAGACTTCCATCTATTAAACTTACAAAATTTTATAAATGTACGAATTAGTTTTAATATACATTAAATACTTTTAAAATAAATATTAGTTTTAAACTTTCATCTATTAAAATATCTTTTTACTATGTACGTTAAATATAAATAAGAACTCATGCTATCCTATTTAAAAGTTTAATCTATGCGTACACGGGTTTGAATATTAAATACAGTTAAATTATTATTAATGGTAATAAAAATATCAAATGGTAAGTACGAGTTACTGTGATATGAAAATAAATATACGCGATTGTACTTATAACGACTCATGTAATTGTTATTTAAATACGGATATTCGGAAAAACTTTTTAAAAACTTTACGGAGTATATTTTAACTTCATCAACGCTCATTATGTGCTACTAAACTCGCACATTTTGTACAACATGATATCAATAGTTATTGTTAAACAACAATATCAACTTCAACGTTAATATCTATGTCAGCTAAACAAAGTTAAATCTTTCATCCAATAAAATTTTTACAAAATATTAATTGATATTAATACATAATGAAAAACTCATGCATACTTATTAGTTGTACTTATATCACAATTTCACGGTTAAATTCTTATATGTTCATATAGTAAGCAAAAATTTTAAAATAAATTTGATTTATGTGTAAATTCATGTGATCAAAGAACCTTTGACCCAATAACATTATAAGGAGACGCGCTCAAGAATCAAATACAAGGTCGATGCCACGGTTATATTTACAATTTCTGCTAACTATTTTTCTTACTTTCGCACATGTTGATGCTCTAACTTTTTAAAATATACATAAGATTTTCTGCTTTTAAACGATAATACTATATAATTAAATTTTTTTGGAAAAACCCCGTGCGTGCACGGGTATTATAACTAGTAATGTACTAGTCGACAATTCATATTGCTATGAAAACTGAAAGTCTGAAATAAGAAATAATATACATAAAATAAAAATTAAAAATTAGGAAATTTGATTATTTTGTGTTGTATCGGTAAACATAACACGAAACATTTAACTATAATTTCAGGATTATAATTATATAATTTTTCGTGTAGTTTTATTAACATTTGTATTAAGGAAACCTAATCAAATAGATTTGGGTAATTTATAAAACAGTTTGGATTGGACATATACAAGTCATAAAAAAAATCTCTTAAAGGTTAGACCTTCACCTATTTATGATGAGCATGGCATAAAAGTCGGATGTAATTTAAGTGATCCATTAATTCTGCAATGATATTTGCGTGCCAATGTATACTCTTTTTATATAAAAGGTCCATCATACCTGTGAAATCCCAATTTTCAGATTGCAGAAAAAAGAAAGCATCATTTATGTCTGTGAAATTATATTCGAAAAGATAAAAGATTGTTAGCTTGTTCATTAATGTTGATGTTTAATCTCTAGGTATATTCTATGTATGAACAGAATTGAAACTAAAGAATAACAATCTCATTAGAAAAACTAAACGACTACCCGCGCAAAGCAACGGTGTATAACGGTATATTTGACCCTTGATACAAAACTTATGGGTTCAATTTGTTGGCAATGCAAGAAAAAAGTACATGGGTTAAAAACAAAAAATGATGAAAGTTTAAGGATTAAACAATATTTAATCCTCACACACAAAACCCTAACCCTAGATCTTATTCAGCCGCCGCCTCCTCCTCCGGCCACCGGCTATATGCCGGTGGTCCGGATAACTCAACTGCCGCCTCCTCCTCCCTCTTCTTTCCTCTTTATGGCTTGCGATCTATCTATCTCTCTTTCCCTCTCCTTTCCTCTCGTTCCCCTCTCTTTGGCTTTCTACTGTTTTACTTTCAAGGCCACCGCCCCCCTACAACCAGTAAACTTTGGCGACTACCCTTCTTAGTAAAATTGTTCGGGATGTTGAAGCGTGGAAGCGAGAAGCTAAAGAAAATGATAGAGTTGTTAGATGATTCAGGTTTTCTTACTTGTATGAATAATTTCTGGGTAGATCTATTTCTAGATCTACTTTCTATGTAATCTCTGTTATCATCAATGAAAATTATTATTCAGTGGTAGATATTGTACATTTTCAATAAAGGGTATAATAGTCCACTAATAAATCATTTTAAGTTTCAAGAATGAGTTATAACTAGTAGAGATAAACCGCTTTAGGATGTGTAAACCATAACCATATATTGTTGATCAGTTAAGCTGTTAAGTGGTGTTTCGGATTGCATTCACTAAACAGATTATGCGTCTGTGAAACAACGTAAGCATGTCTCGATCTATTTTTGCACCTGCTTCATACATGTACATGACTGGGCAAGGCTTTTTTATCTTATTCATTTTTTCCGAAAACATGGCTCACTTGCAACATATCAACTGTCCCTCGAAATGGTCATATCTGTACGTTTCTGAAGTACTTTTACCTACATTGTGTATTATTGTTCTTGATATTAGTGAATTTTATGAAAAGTGTGTTGTTATCAACAGCCCTAAGGGCCGTTGTTAGCATTAACTCGTACAATCATCAAAGAAAGCTTTAATGTCACAAATCTAAGCAAATATTTACATGTCATAAAAATTGAGATTATTATGCTAAAAAACCTTACAGTGTGCTAGTAATTCATATTCATAGAAACAATATGATCTACATGTAACTAAATTAAAAACAACAAAGATGTAAAACAATAAACTAATTACGACCCTGAGACACCATATGGTTTTCCGAGTGTCACGAAGGGTAATTTTCACAGGCAACGTTTTTGTTTTCGTTAAAAAAAGTCTTAAGCCTATGACTTTCTAGTTAAAAACCAGGCAGTTACGTCTGAGTAGTTAACTAAGAGCTATGAATATAATCAAAGAATACCAAATCACAATTTTGGAAAAATCATGTGAGAATTTAGACCTTTAGAGCTTCTAGTTTCGTCAATGCTTCACTCACTTGATTCTTCTTGCATTCCTCAACTTGAACGATAGTAGGACTATCAGAAGTAATTACATGTTCGAGAGGATAGCTTCTATTGGTATGGAGCTTCCGTGCTTCGTCGCAAACTCCCTTTATTACTAATGTTTTATGTATTCCACCACGTAAACCTTCATAATCAGTGTCCCCGTATTCTCCAACTATAACTACAGTATGTGGCAAGTTCATACCCCATCTAACGTACAAGTACCTGATAATATATGTTTTAGTAGCTATCGGTAATATCTATATTAATTTATTCACATATACTAGAAAAAAAACCTAATCCATTGGGTTATATCATGGTTTAGCGGAAGATTACCTAAGAGCTTGGGCTCGAGAAGCAACAAATGGTATCACGTTCAACTTAGTACCGTTTTGGCAATATATAGCCTGACATCGAAGCGCTTGCTTTCTCAAAAATTCGCGAAGATCCTTTACTGGTGGTATCTGCCAAAACAAGACATATTACTATATTAGATAGCAAAAAAAAGTCCTTGAAACTTATTATAATTTCCGAAAAAATAAGGATATATTTACATGAGTACCAATGTGCTATTTCATTTGTCCCCTTTTTTCGTTGAATTCTTTTTTTTGTACATCGAGACATCAAAAGATAGGTTTGTATCTCAATAAGTCAATTTGTAACTATCTTTTTCTGACTCAAACTAGACACAAATCTATCTTTTCAGTAATATCTAAATAGGACAGAAAGGCAGTCATTTAAATGACCCAGATATACAAAAGTACAATGACTAACGAGAAGAATGACAAATTATTTTAAGTGAAAAAAACCCTCAAAAGATAAACTCTTATGATAACTTACCGATTCTAAGTTTTTGATTTTGAATGTAAAACAGTGTTTGGATCCTGAATCACATGCTGCAGCGAGTTCTTTATCTTTCTTTCTTCCTCTTATAGACGAAGCCCAATGAACTAAAGTATTCTTCAAATGATCTCCTCCCCAACGATAATCAATATGCGAAGAATAATCAGAATCCACAACAAAGGGAAGACTTTTGGAACCTTCTTCACCTGAAGATGGATAGTATATCTCACTACCACTGTTGCATATTAAAGCATCGAAATCTGAAGAACTGATTTTATTAGACTTCAAAAAAGAATGTATCTCAGATATCGATGAAGCTGTTGATAATACTAATCCTATAGATTCCCCCTTCTTGTCCACTCTCACAATTTCAATGATCATTTTGATAATCTCAACATACTCTTTAGTCATGCCACAGTCTATAGCGACAACAAAGACAGATTTCTTCCTCCTCAATCCAGGGAACTCGATTTTATCTTGAGATGCACTCTGTGGAAGAGTTTCTGCCTTATTTCCTCCCGATTTTTCCTTAAAAGAATACTTAGCCAAACTTTCAAGTTTTTTCCCGATGCTGGATTTGCTCTTTGATGAAGTACCAGAACTCGTGTCAGTACATCCTTGATCGTTTATCACACCATCTAATGAAATCTTTAAGTCGTTCAAGTCTCTTAGTGAATCTTCAGGTGATTGTGATTCTGAATACTCATATCCAACTGCAGAACTTTCCCATTGTGGATGTCGTGGTCTGCAACAAGCTATTCGAGCTAGATATGTCTTGCAATGCTCTGGCCATGAGAATAGATGAATGTTTTTTAAACCATTTTGTTTGCATTTTAACCACAGTTGCTTATCTGCTACAAGCTTTAAAAGTGCATCTGCTATGGATTGCTGATCATGTGGATCAATTAGTAATCCATTATCTAAAGCCTGTCACGGTGTAATTTCCAATATTAGAAACAAATTTCATTTACTCAACATTCATATATAAAGTTATATTATTGTAGTAAATGTTTTAAGTCAACCCAACCCAACCTAGCCTGTTTCGACCCATAACAAAAATGACCCGTTTTGACCTCCAATTTTCCACCTCTTATGGAAATGAAGAAAACATACCTTTTTAATATCCACTGGACCTCCATTTTTAGTTGCCACCATTGGTAAACCATACGCTGCTGCCTGTATATTCAGAATAACAGCTCGTGTCAGAACATGTTCTAAAGTAAACAGATCGTTTTGACGCTTTAAATGTAATAAATTGACTCTATCTAGGACTGATAACTAGTGTTAAGATAGGAAAGAACCTCTATCAATGTCAGACCAAACGGCTCAATGAATGCTGGATTGATGAACACACCCTACAAACAAAGGTCGAGGTGAAAATCCAAAGCTGCAACGAAATGGATAAATCTGTACACTTTTATTGACATTTGCAGACAAATAAAAGTGTAAATAACCCATTTTCCGCAAATTCATCAACATTTTTTCCCATCAAATGGAAGTGTGAAATCTTTTTTAAGAATTTATATATCTAGTACAATAAAACATTACACATTTTCCTAACCTGTGAAGAAAATATCCATGTACAAATTTCATATTCTATGTTGCGCAAACAATTATATAAAAAAGCGACGATACAGTAACAGATCTTATAGTCGTATTGTCACAAAAAGGAATACCTTCGTCCTTGCTGCAAGTCGATATATATCTGGCACTTCAGCTTGTTTATGGTGTTTAGGATAGGAAACTTGACCATACATGTCATATTTGTCAATCAACTTCAAAATCGAAAGTAAAACTGCTGAATTTGTGGCAGACATTTCGTCGATGTTATCACGATTTCCCATTATTAATAACTGTGAAGTACACAAAGGTAAGTAAAACAAATATCGTAAAAATAAAGAGGTAAGATAAAAGAAAACAAACTAAGACATACAAGGTTTGCAAGCTCCCTCAGTGGACGACACTCTCCAAAAGCTTTAACCAAAGCAGTCAAGTTCTTTTTAGGGTCAGGTCGAGCGAGAGCCAGGATAATAGGCTTGTGTGGATTCGTAAAGAATCGTGTTATCTATCAAATGAAAAAAAATAATAATAAAAAAATAAATAAATAAAACAATATGCAAATTACACAATGTGAAAACGTGCCTGAAACTACTAAGAATTTCTGTGCTTAAAACTGTAGAAAATATCATTCACATGTTTAAGTATGCAAAAACATAAAAGTTGTCTGTAGATTCGTGTAGGAAAATTATGAGTTAAATTTTATGTTTTTTCACTCTTGTAATTGTAAGCATTCTTTTCATACAATTACAGTGGTACAAATTTTATGACTTCTGATATTTACATCTGATATAAATATAAAATATCTTGAGTTTACACGTCTATAAATATGAACTTAACAAAAAATACTCATTAGCCATGCCCGTATTGCATATTTGTTATAGTAAGATCTTAATGCATTGGGACTGTTAAACAAACCTCAGACCAAACAGGCGGGTTTGGAGTGGTCAATCCATCTTGATGTCCTTTTGAATCATCGTCTATGCCACCACCTTGTGGAACAATATGCTTAAACTCCATTCCTGGAGGTATTACCTGAAACAAAATAATATAAATCATTTCTGAAACTCGACTTATACAAATGAAGTAGTCTTGTTTGGTTATGTTTCATCTCTAATTGGGTCAAACACGCAGAATCTAAGCTAAAAAAAGGGGTCAAATGAGTGAAAAGTAGACCAAGGATCGAAATTTAATAAACAAAGGGGTCTATGCCACCACCCTCTTATTTGTAATTATAGTCAACACAAAATTTAATAAAAAAATATTTTAAAAAAGTCTGTAGAGAAAAAATATCCTTACGATTGGACGGGGCAAGAATCTGCCAAAACAGCTAACATTCCGTCTGTTCCTAGCTCTAAGTTTTCTCTCCAAACCAGGATCGAACCCATCATACAAACCCCATTGCTCATCTATCTCTTGTTTAGTGCTAGTAATAATCACTTCAGATGCATCAACTGCTATCTCCTCGGCCTCGATTCGTCTCATTATTCTATAAGTCTGATTGATATCATCTTGTGATTGTCTTCCTTGTTTCAATATTTGTTCAAGTTTGTCACGTCCAAGTGAATGACCTGTAAACAGCATCGGGACATTCAAAGCACCCGATAAAAGAGCAGCAGCATTTCCTGCATCAGCATAATGTCCATGAATTGAAGCGGGCCACACAGGTTTCCCATCACCAATCTGCTCACTTAAAACTTTCGCCATTTGTAAAATGTAGCTCAATGCACCATCAACAAACTCGGGAATGTGAGGCCAAAGGAGTTCCTTTGCGACATATTTATCTTTTGGACCAAAAGGTATACGGATTATGTATGCACCACTACTCTCCCCACTTTCAGAGTCATCATTGTTAAGAGGATTTAACATTTCTGTTGGTTCACCGTAAGACCAGTCAACACCGGGTGCTGATACTTGTCTAGTTAGCAAATCTACACGATAAACCCCTGGCATTGCACCTAACGCCCTTGCTAGTTCTACTACATACTTCACCTGAAAAATCATAAGTGTTATTCTCACATTTTAATGAGAAAATGTAAGTTGCCACTGCTGATGTCTGATGATGTCAGCGGTCACTACTGACATGTTGGTCAAATTCTAGCCAAAGGTTACCTGTCCACCCGTATCAGAATCGCGGCCAAGCTCCATGTTTTCACCACGAATCAGACCGTGAAGACTGAATAAATTTCATCATTAAGAAACACATCCAACAAATTATAACGAGAAAAANAAAAAAAAAAAAGGAAAATAATTAATATATATTAGACTAGAAAACACATGCCTGATTAAAACAATGTAGAGTTTCTTTTCCTTCTGTTGAGTAGCAAAGTTTTTCAACACATCGATTGAATTAATTCTTTTCATCCCGCCTTTAGTGCTAACACCTTTTGGTGAAATCTCGCTAACTGTATCCGCTTTCTCTCCTTCTATTAACTCTTCAGACATGTCGGCTGCAATCAATGGTTTAGGAACCCTTGCTAGTCCGCTTTTTTCTTTCTGTCTAAGTTGAGATTTTTCGCCTAGCTACACAAATCACAATGGTCGATAACCTGTCAGCAATGCACCTTGAAATCTGAATAACCAATGATGCAATCAGTAAGGCAAACCTGTTTCTTCCTGCGTGCTAAGTTCCAAATCCTCCAACACATATTCTCCAATCTTGTGTTTCGTTCTTGTGAATCACGGATGGATGAGGCCTGCAAATATTTGCAATATTGATACTTGTTATATCAACGATTCATCAAATGCCAAATTCGGGAACTATACATGTTATCCTATAAAAGATTGTCATTCTCGACTAACATATCCATCAAAAGAGTAATTCAATCTGTCAGTTCTAACATTGTTAGGACAAATCCATCCCATTAATAATAAGATCAATTCTGATTACTTAATCTCATATAATCACCTCAAAAGTTAAAACAAACATCCAAACATTGCTTCGTCAAAATATGACTTATGTTTCGTTTATATTAAAGATTACGACAACTATACTGATTATTTATAAAAGCCATAAGCAGCTCTAATAAGCAACCTCGAACATCTTTAGGCATAGACAGAGTTCAAATAGTTGACCCCTAACAACCCCCTATATAGCTATAAAATGCAACTTAGTTTATTTTTTGTATTGTAATAATTAGCCAATTCGAGTATGTGAATGCCATACAAGTATTCAACTTCTTACATTAAATCATCTATATATTAAAATTACTTTAGACGCCACTCAAACATGTTACCGGTTTCAAATAGACCAATTTCGCACAAAATCATGTCGAATTCAGCCAAATGGTTCATGTGCTCCAACAATCATATTAGCTCTTTGCACATTGAGCACTTTATCATCCGAATGGATGTAAATGGAACCACATACATACTAGAAGTAATTTGAATATGCCATCTATGTCACTGCAGAATACTGTTCCCTTAGGACATTATATACATTATCTCTAAAATTAATCTCATATTTTTATTTTTNCGATTCATCAAATGCCAAATTCGGGAACTATACATGTTATCCTATAAAAGATTGTCATTCTCGACTAACATATCCATCAAAAGAGTAATTCAATCTGTCAGTTCTAACATTGTTAGGACAAATCCATCCCATTAATAATAAGATCAATTCTGATTACTTAATCTCATATAATCACCTCAAAAGTTAAAACAAACATCCAAACATTGCTTCGTCAAAATATGACTTATGTTTCGTTTATATTAAAGATTACGACAACTATACTGATTATTTATAAAAGCCATAAGCAGCTCTAATAAGCAACCTCGAACATCTTTAGGCATAGACAGAGTTCAAATAGTTGACCCCTAACAACCCCCTATATAGCTATAAAATGCAACTTAGTTTATTTTTTGTATTGTAATAATTAGCCAATTCGAGTATGTGAATGCCATACAAGTATTCAACTTCTTACATTAAATCATCTATATATTAAAATTACTTTAGACGCCACTCAAACATGTTACCGGTTTCAAATAGACCAATTTCGCACAAAATCATGTCGAATTCAGCCAAATGGTTCATGTGCTCCAACAATCATATTAGCTCTTTGCACATTGAGCACTTTATCATCCGAATGGATGTAAATGGAACCACATACATACTAGAAGTAATTTGAATATGCCATCTATGTCACTGCAGAATACTGTTCCCTTAGGACATTATATACATTATCTCTAAAATTAATCTCATATTTTTATTTTTATTTTGGGTAATCATGGTTTCAAAAATTTTGGTCGACTGATCTACGGGGTTAGAGCCCACCGCTACACACAAACTTTCTTAAACACTCCCCTTTTAAGGAATGTTGGTGTGGCCACATCCGAGATGTTTGCACCAAGCAAGAATTGAAATCGAGGCCTCACACATTTTAGTGAGCATAGTCACAAGATTTTTACCACTACACCAACGGTTTTAAATTTGATTCTACATATTCATGCAACCAAAATTACTCATATTAAATGCCATGAAAATATACTACGAATACGAAATTATAACATTAGTTATGTTAAAAGTTTAAAATAAATAAAGAATCATACCATAGCCCAAGAACGACGAAGATCAGTCTCATCAAACTTCGTTATAACTTCTTCAACGAAATATCTCGTAGGACTAAACTTGCCTCTTTCTCTCAACATCAACGACGAATTATCTTTATCTTCCAATCCCGGTCCCACATCCAGGATTGCTTCCAGGTAACTGTTTATCCAATCATTTCCCGCCATTTTTTATATATTCAAATTGATCCTACTTTTTTTTCTTCTTCTAGATCACAATATGATAGTTTTTAGTGTTTTGGTTGACAATGTGATTTGTTTCTGTGAAGAAAAAAATTATGTGTGAAAAGTTGTAACGAAAATAACGGATTTTCGTAAGGTGTACGAGAAATGTGCCTTAAGACTTGCGGGTCGGGTCGGGTCGCGAAAGTTGTAGGGACTGATTTTGTGAAAGGTTTGTAAACTTAGGGGTGAAAGTGTAAACCTGAGGTTTCTAGTTTCTACAGGTGAATGATGTGCGGTTAATACTAGTAGGACCCACTTAATTAACCTTTCACCTTCTGTAATTAAGGAGATGATTCGGTATTAAAATGAAAATTTGTTAAGAAAGAGTCACGTATGTGTTGGTTTCCACCTGGATCTTGATTGTTGTGTCCGGGTTTTTTGCTTTGAACTCCATAGCGTAATCTATAAGTTGGGCATATTGTTAGTTATGATCACCACCATTGTTCTAAAAGTCACACTTTGTGGCCGCAAAGGCGGGAGGCGTCACCTCCACGCCACGCAATAGACAAAGGAGTCGTCTTAAGGCTTGGCATGAGATGAGGTGCAATAAGGCGCGATAAAGTGTACTGGTATTTGAGACGTTTAGAGGATTTACTAGTAATTGGAATTTGGATATCGTATTTGAGGTTTACTGGTATTTGGCGTTTAGGGGTTTACTAGTATTTGAAGAAGATTACAAATGTAAAGAGAGTTTCTTGACTTTATTACTTATGTATAACATTTTTTGTAAACTCGATGTGTATGAAATATGATATACTAATGAAATATAATATAAATCTATAAATCTATAAATACTTTTTGCCGCCTTAATTCACGCCTTAAAAACGTCATGCCGCCACGCCTCACGCTAAGACTTGAAGCTTGACTATGCCGCCACGCCACGCCTCACGCTATTTATAACGTTGATCACCACCCATCTTCATCTTTGCCTTTGCCTTATAAGCTTTATGCAATGATATGTTTATTTGTAACTTGTGTTGTAATTCAAGTTGTAATGCCTTGACTGAGATTTTAGGATTGGTAGAAATTATTTGTGTGACATAAGTTGAAAGAAACCGAGATGTTGCAGTACCTACAGATTCTAAATTTAACTACATAAACGTAGTTGTATAATTGTCATATGCAAAATCTAAGAGACTCTTTTGTATTATAATTATCGTAAAAGATTACAATCTTTATTTATCATTATCCTTAAATTAAATTAAGTGTAATACTAAACATTTTGTACGCACACATTAGTCATATATATCTTTGTGCACGCACGAGGTTTTCATGTAAATCTTACTTAATGAGTTTGACTAGTGGCGGATTGAGGAATTTAGGTTAGCGTATGCACTATTTTTAGCGGATTTATAAATAAATTAAAAAATTGTTTTCCGGGCTCAAATTTTCTAGGTCCGGTATTTTCTTCGGCTAAACCACTTTAATTGCTTTGGGGTTAACTAATTAAGATCAAAAGCTAAGCTAATCTGGTATTATGCTTCAAATTAAAAGTTTGTGTTTTAGCTAATGTGAAAAACTCAAACAACAACTAGTAAACGAAACTTATGCTAAGTTAACTTAATACAAAAATTTCACGGAGGTTCACCTGCGCCGATTCCGGGCTATCTAAAAAGGGTAGTCGCCGTGGGATTAGTCGGCTCGCAATGTCGAGTCGGAAACCCATATTTACCAAAAATATATATATATATATATATATATATTAAATGTCCTTTTTAGTGGGTTGGGCTTGGGAGAGGAGTAGTTGGACTAAAAAATTAATGTCATAACTCTCGATTAATATGTTTTATATTACAATTGGGCTTAAAAATACACACAACTACCATTTGACCATCTTTATCGTCTTCAACACACTGCTGCCGCAAATTACCAGCCATATTTTTGTTACTTTTACTTCCATTTTTGCTATTTTTTGAAATTTAAAGGTATGGGTATATCTGGTATGCATTGATAATTTTTGAGTATCTTACAGGCTGTACGTGCATTCTTAAATTTATAGTTTATTTTATACTAACTATTGAAAAAATAAAATAAAAATACACTAGTAAGATTTCACGCAGGGTATGCACACGCGCATATCCTGGTTATATGTTGGATCCCCCCTTGTGTTTGACATACAATATATCTAAGTTTTAAGTATTTGTGAACACAAATTGTATAGCATCTGATTTTAAGAATACATTGTAAATCTATACATTGTAAATTTTTATGTTGACGTAGTAAAGTCTGTCCAGATGCATACATCAGATTAATGAATAAGATATTTCCATAACGTATGTATAATTATTTATACTTATATATGTATAATATCTCCTGGACACGCTGATTTTTACACAAATTTCACTATGTTGTAAACAAGAATTGAGGGAATTAATATTCTTATTATTTTTTATTTATAATGTCAGAGATACATGAGGTATATATAAGATAAACAGTAGGGTAAAAACCCTAATAGCTAACTGGGCCGTGAGCCTCTTATGGGCTATATGGACATCCACTAATTATCCATAACACTCCCTCTTGGATGTCCATATTGTTAATACGCTTAAGAAATGCTGCCTCATTAAAAACCTTGTCAGGAAAACCCAGTGGGACAAAACCATGACTAAGGGAAAAAGAGTGCAGCGCGTATTGTCTCCCTCTGATGATTATATCACTTGAGATCTTTGAGTCGAAGCATTCCAATGTTGTAAAGTAGCTTCCTAAATGCTGAGATAGAAGCGCCTTGGTAATTGGATCCGCCAAATTGTCACTTGAATGAACTTGTTGAAAAATAATATCACCATTATTTTGTAAGTCATGATTGAAAAAGAACTTTGGCAAAATATGTTTTGTCTTGACGCCTTTGATGTGACCTTCCTTGGATTAAGCTATGCATGATACATTATCTTCATGCAAAATTGTTGGTGCCTTCTTCCTAGAATTTCTAAATGGTGGATGAACTATCCGCGATTGTTTGCTTTGCCGAACGCCATGAAATTTCACTACCGTCACTCGTGAATATGTATCCACTTTAAGACCGACCATTGTTAGAACCAGACATATATCCTGCATTAGCAAAACCAACTAAACTTGTTTTGATTGGTTAGTAAAATATAAACACACATTTCTTGTACCTTAAAGATATCAAAACATTTACATTATTCTATTCTATTGATTTGTTCAATTTGATCAATTAGTATTCTCGAGAATTTTAAATCATAACACGTGATTTATGCATTTTATATTCCTTAAAGAATCTCAACATCAAATGAGCTCTTGTATTATTATGTTAGACGCATATTTATTTCTTATATTGCCAGACCTATACGATATTAAACTACATTATTGGATCCACCACATATGAACATGTATCTCCATGATCATTTACAAGTCTTTGAGAAAATATACGCGTGCCATCACTTGTACCTTATGCATAATTTCATGTCATTTTCTCATAAAGACTAATTCATATCCAATAATTCATATGTACGGACTTCAAGTCCCAGTAACCATGTCTCGTCACAAGCGACTTTAATCTTTCATTAGCTCTTTGCGTCTTTACATATGCACTTCCTGCAGGTTTGCTTCCATGATCCTCACCATGATTATAGCGCTATCTTATTTATTTACATAATCATTACCATATCGACGTCGATTCGTTACTTTTCGATTCCACACTTTACTAGACATTATATATCATTTATTGAGATCTCATAGTTTTTCATGTACCCGGGGTTTTTCAATAACCTTCATGTCTAGTGTCTCTTGACTATTATGGGGTCTTATTACCTCGATTTGACCATCTTCATTTTCTTGCTC
>LBNU01018499.1:3081-38267 GCA_014162995.1 Artemisia annua | reverse complement strand
AAAAAAAATCTATGTTTACGTACGTAATGGGAATTGAAAAAACAAATTAAACTCAATTTCAGTTTAGGTATAGAAAAACTGGTCATGATAATACTTGCGTATCATTATCGTAAAACACATTATATCTGGTCTCAAAATTATTAATATCGAACCGCTAGGAACCGTGATTTTCTTTTATATTTAATTTCAAGCCTAATGAAATCTAGCATATGATAGTTTCTATGTAAACAATGCAAGTTTAATACTCACCAGTAACAATCGATACAAAATATGCATAAAGAGTACGAAAACATACCTCGGTGAGATAAAAAAAAAAAAAATAGAGCGTGCTGATAACGTGTTGTAAACAAGAATTGAGGGAATTAATATTCTTATTATTTTTTATTTATAATGTCAGAGATACATGGGGTATATATAAGATAAACAGTAGGGTAAAAACCCTAATAGCTAACTGGGCCGTGGGCCTCTTATGGGCTATATGGACATCCACTAATTATCCATAACACACTAATATTATGCATAAAAATTTTACACTCAATTTTCATTACGAAGATGTATAAAAGGGGCCTGAAAAACGTAATAGGCTGCGCTGCTACTCTAGGCTCGCTTCTTCAAGATCCGCCCCTTATTGAAAACGAAACAAACGGGCTTGGCCCGGTCTGAAGGAAGAAGAAAGTCAACTTTGTAGAAAGCGGAATCGAAAGGCTTGGTTGAAAGGTAAGGATAGCGTGATTGGCTCTATTACAAAGCTTCGAGCTGTCAAGCCTAAGGTCGGCCCACCTAACCTAATATTTTGTTAAATGAAAATTTTAAAGTTATATCTATTACTCCGTATAATTTAAATCCAACATTTAAAATAAACAAATTTTATACCAAAACTTAATATTCACGAGACTTGTAAACTTATGAAAGTCATCTTTTATATAATAAAACAAAACCCCTATTGGGAATTTTCATTTCAAAAAAATTGGAACCATACCTTATTTAGTAATAATTTTATTTAAAAAAAAGATTATTTTCTTATTAAGTAACATTTTATATTTATCCATAACACAAGTAGAAGATAAATACAAAAAATATAGATAAGAATCAGCTATTAAAAAAAAAAAGATTATCTTTTTTTAGTCACATTTATATTATTTCCACAACAAAGCTAGAAGATACAATACAAAAAATTAATAGATAAACGATGCAATTTAACAATAGGATAAAAATTTTAAATAATTATTTCAAAAATAATAAAAAAACCGCGCGTGCGGGGTTGTATACTAGGTAAACTTATGACGAATTAACACATTAGATAACTCTCATTCTATCAATTGATGTTTCTTTAAGGTTATTCTAGACAGCCCACATCATAATTTATTTAGTTTTAAGCTTATGTTTCAGCACAAGCTTTTTTTGTGCCTAAATTTATTTATATTTTAACTTATTAGTAAATTGTCCCTTTTTTTTTTTTTTTTTTTTTTTTTTTTTTTTTTTTTTTTTTCCGACTATACAAATTTTGACGAAAATTTCAAATAAAAAGAAGGTTTATGAACATCTATGCAACATTATAAGCATTTGAGACTTCTTATAAAAGGAAGGTCTTATAATATTTAATACATAAAACATTACTATAAAAGAAAATTAGAAAATTAATATAAAACTTAAAATTTTAAGTCTCATTTAAACCATATAATATATATTTTAAAAGAAATCTTTATAAGAAAAACTCACTAAACTTAACTTATAATCATCACTTTTATGCTAAAATTTGAAAATTAAAAATTATAACTATTTACGCCATTAATAATTTATATATTTAAAATAAAAACCATTCCGCAAGGTACCTTCTAGAGTTCTAGTATATACCTAAAACCAAATAACCCATGAACCGGCTATATGCATGCCTCTATAAGGCCTCAACAAACTCCCCTTATTCTCTATACTTAACTAAACAAAAAAAAGATCGTCTCCTGTATGCATTATATTTATATCGAAGTCAAGGCTTGTAATTATAGTTATATTAATGCTAATTATCTGTTATTATTAGTTCAATAGCTTCATTAGTCTGTTAGACCTACCTGATAATTAGGGTTTTTGATTTTCAGTATATGTATGCAATAATTATTAGTATCGATTTCGCTTTAATTTGTTCAAATTACTATTTTTATACTTGCTTGTAGGACCGTTTAGAATATAATGCTTATTAGCGTTTAAGTATTAAAGATACTGTTAGTTTTGTTAAAAGCGTAAAGAGGTAGTAAGTTTGAGGTTTCAAATATTTAAAGTTTACAACTGTTTATCCATTGAAACAAAGTGCATGCACGCTATTTTGTTTAAGATTATATGTGGCTTACGAGCTTATTTGTTTAAGATTATATGTGGCTTAAGATCATATAATAAACTTATATAAGCCTAAAAGTCTCAAAATAAACCAAGAATTTGAGGCTTATGAAATACGTACAAGCCGAAATCAAATAAGCTCGTAAGCCACATATAAGCTTAAGCAAACACCCCATAAAATAAGAGCTACGACTATTTCACCAAACGTTTTTATAAAGCAAACGGTTACTGCTAGTTTTGCCAAACATGGCCTCGGTTTGTATCTTTTTTAATACATTGCTCGATAGACGAAATCGTAAGATGTAGTAATATCTGAGGTGTCGAAGTCCGTTTCTTAAAGCTAGTTAATCCATTATTTTGCAAAAGATTATATCATTTAGCTGCATTGGTATGATCAGAAATAGTTGGGGCTGTGTGCTTAGATGACTATCAATTGAGTAAAGTAAATAAATATATTAGGCTAGTAAGTATATTTGAAAGCCAATATGATACTTTAGGTTTTGGTTTAAACTAATTAAAAAGCGAAAAGCCAAAACCAAATTGTCTGATTGGATAAGTATTAAGTCTATTCCGCTACAACTATGTTACCAAACACGTTTTTAAAACAAACAGTTACCCTTAGTCTTGCCAAACATAGCGTCTTCTTGACGGTTTTGTATGTTCTTTAATTAAGATGTTGCTTGTTAAATGAAAACGTAAGATGTAGTAGTGAGTTTAAGGTGTTGCAATCTGTGATATCCGTTGAAACAACGCTTCTGTAGTATGTGCAATTTTCATCATTTAGCTAAGTGTTGGTAAGATCGCCAATACCGATTGAGTAAAGTAAATAACAGTATTCGGATAGTAAGTATTTTTTGAAGCTAATATAATGATTTAGGTTTTGGTTTACCAAAACCGAAAATTGAAACCAGATTGTCTGATCGGACAATTTGGCTATATCCAAATCATGCAGAACCTTAGATGATTATGTAGATTACTAACCTCCGTGTTTCCGGGCTATTTTTTCGGAACTCTGGTCACAGGTTTTATAATTGGAAGGGTTAAGATGTACCGTCATGATAGGTTTACTTCATATATCAGCAATTTATTACAAGTACATGTTTTTAAGTTTTTCTGATTTCCAGGTTTATAATAGACTTGAAGCCCGAAAAGGGTTTTCGTTATGATGGATCTGAAGCTGTTAATTGCATCAGACGGGACAGCACCTTTGTCTGTGCTTGCTGTAGCTGGCCTTACTGCAGTTTTGCTTACTGTTGAGCCGAGTCTTGCGTCCGCATCTCAACCCGTTCTTGTCCTTCCCAACGGGTATTGCACAGTTGCTCCTCTAATAACCGAATAATTTTGAGTAATATAAGGGTCCGTTTGGTTTATAAGTGGGTTTGGAATAGGATTTGGATTTGGTTTAGAAATTGGATTTGATTTAAGATTTGGAAAGAGAAAATATATTTATTAAATGTATTTTATAATAAAATTATAATAACAAAATACTATTTAAAAATTTATATAAAAATAGTATGTGAGAGTAGAAAGTGATGGGTCCTACGGGTTTTGCCAAAACCCTCCAAATTGATGTGGAATTAAATTTGATTCCTTCTATCATTAATTTAAATAAAAGAATGAACCAAACAACAAGTTTTGTCACATCAAACTTAAAACCCATTCTAAAGTATCAAACCAAACGCACCCTAAGTATTTACTTCATAGTTTTCTTATAGGACGCTGCTGCATGGCACAGATGTACTTCGGTATCTTGGTCGCATAGCAACAACCATGGCTACTTTGTACAAGCGAGATGCTATCGAAACATCGCAGGTGAATATGGTGTTTTTTATTTGTCATAATTACACTGGAATTTAGTTTGCTCTTCTGTTACTGTGACAATGATTATTTATTTTCTGTGTTGGTTTTGATGTGCTTCTTGTAGATTGATGAGTGGCTTGACTACGCCCGTAATTTTTCGTCTGGTTCTGAATACGAGGGGGCTTGTAAGATAGTAGATGGTTTTTTGCTGCAGCACACTTTCCTTGTTGGTCATAGTTTGTCACTTGCAGACATTACCATCTGGTCGTATCTTGCTGGTAAATCCTAATCGTTGTGCCTTTTATTTTTGTGTTCTCTATAGGGACCAAATTGGGCAGGTTATATAGTGGGTTAACTTAGGTAATGTCGAGCAGGTTAAGTAAAACCTCAAAACACTTTTTGGTAAATTTAATGCTATTATAGTATTATATATAACAAGTGTGCCGATTAAATATATAATTACAAATATACTATTAAAAATAAAATAAAGAAAATGGTATCTTAATAAAATGGTCCATAAGGCTTTATGCGTTACTAATACACTTTTGGTGCCTTCTCGACTGGTTAGATATTTTTGATTATTCGACCCATTTTCGTATAAGGTTTTTTAAATGGGTTGGATTTGCCGCCTTTAGTTATTGGACTATCTTTTTGGTTAGTACCATAATTGCTAAAATTGTCGCTATTTGCAGCCGGTAAGCGGTGGGAAAGTTTAATGAAGTCAAAGAGGTACCAAAGTCTAACTCGGTGGTACAACATGATATCGAGCGAGCATGCTACTGTATTGAACGACTTAACATCACTTTATACAAAGAAAAAGGACTCTATACCATCAAAGTCAAACGAAAATGGCAAGCAAGGAACTAAAGAAGATGTGAAAGCCAGTAACAGACCTGAGGTGGATCTACCTCATGCTGAGATGGGAAAAGTTTGCTTAAGATTTGCACCCGAACCAAGCGGTTATCTGCATATTGGCCATGCAAAGGCTGTGTTAATGAACAAATACTTTGCTGAAAAGTACAACGGGAAAATAATCATCCGTTTTGATGATATAAATCCATCTAAGGAGAGTAACGAGTTCGTTGAAAGTCTTTTAGTCGACATCAAGACTTTGGGTATTAATTACGAGAAGGTTACATTTACTTCTGATTACTTCCCACAGCTCATGGAAATGGCATTAAAGCTGATTAAAGAAGGAAAGGCTTATGTTGACGATACTCCACGTGAGCAAATGCAGAAAGAGAGAATGGATGGGATTGATTCTAAATGTAGAAACAACACAGTTGCTGAAAACATCGACTTATGGAAAGAGATGGAAGCTGGATCTCAAAGAGGCTTACTATGCTGTTTGAGAGGCAAGTTGGATATGCAAGATCCAAACAAGTCACTTCGGGACCCGGTTTATTACCGTTGCAATCTGACCCCGCATCACAGAGTTGGTTCAAAGTACAAAATCTACCCGGCTTATGATTTTGCCTGTCCATTTGTTGATTCTGTTGAAGGTATCACACATGCTCTTCGATCTAGTGAGTATCATGACAGAGAGGCTCAGTATTTCCGGATTCAAGAGGATATGGGGCTCAGGAAGGTTCATATATATGAATTTAGTAGGTTAAATATGGTTTATACACTTCTTAGCAAACGGAAGCTTCTATGGTTTGTCGAGAATGGAAAGGTTGATGGATGGGATGATGCTCGCGTCCCATCAGTGCAAGGAATTGTACGCAGAGGTCTTAAAGTTGAGGCATTGATACAATTCATACTCGAACAGGTAAGTCTTTTAAGCAAAATTTGAATTAATTGGGTTGAAAGGGCCACCTTTACTTTTATAGTTGCTAGATCTTACTTTATTTTTTTTTTTATTTTTTTATTTTTTTTTTTTTGCATTTTCTTAACAGGGGGCATCAAAGAATCTGAATCTGATGGAATGGGATAAGCTTTGGAACATCAACAAGAAAATAATTGATCCCATTTGTCCCCGGCATACCGCAATTGCTGAGGAAGGTCGAGTGTTGTTGACTTTGACGGATGGACCCGAGACTCCGTCTGTGAGTATAATTCCAAAGCATAAGAAATATGAGGGGGCTGGAAAGAAGGCACCAAGAAGATATGGATCGAACAAGCTGATGCTAAGGCCATAGAACAAGCTGTTGCTAAGGCTGTAGCTGAGAATAAGCCACCTAATGTGGAGGTTACGTTAAAGGATTGGGGGAATGCAATCGTTGAAGAGATCAAGAAGGATTCAGATGGAAATGTGACTGAACTAATTGGAAAACTGCATCGCCAAGGATCTTTTAAGGATACCCAACTGAAACTTACGTGGTTACCTGAGATTAATGAGCTTCCTCTTCTAACTCTGGTGGAGCTTGGTTTTTTAATCACGAAAAAGAAGGTATATTTGCTCTTCATTTTCCGATCTAGCTAATTATTTATAATTTTTTTTTTAAAGAACATTTAACTTTGCTTGAAATGAATAGTTGGCATAATGGGTGGGTTGAAATGAATACTTTGCATAATGGGTGGGTTGAAATGAATAGTTGTAATGTGTATCTCTTTTTGGAAAGAGTTTATAATCTGTTTTATGTTGCAGCTGGACGAAGACGAGGACTTCGTTGACGTGGTGAACCCAGAAACTAAGAAAGAAATTGCAGCAGTTGGGGATGCAAATATGAGAGATTTGAAGCGTGGAGAAATAATTCAGCTGGAGAGAAAAGGCTACTTCAGGTGTGATGTTCCTTTCATCACACCTTCAAAACCGATTGTTCTTTATGCTATTCCAGATGGCAGGCAAACTGCACCACCCAAGTAAAACCCAATTCTCATTTTGGTCGATGATTTCAAAGGTTTTTGCATGTGATTCCCTCTTTTTGAATGTTGTCCAACGCAACTATGGTAACATAGCGATAAAAAGATTTTGGGGTTCGTTGTAATTGTCATTTTCTTTCAGTTGTTACTAGACTTGTATATTGTGAATCATTCTTCTTTTTGCATTCCTTGAGATGGTTAACTTGGTTGTCCTTGCCAACATGTCATTGTTAATGCTCATGCATTACGCCTGACTTGATTACATTCATTATTAAAAAAAATGTAACTTGGAATAAGTGAGAATAACTACCCACACATAGGTGATTGTTTCAACACTCAACGTAATGAAAATGAAGTACACTGGTCCTGCCTCCTTAATCTGGAATACTTGAGTGGCGATGGCGTAACGCGTGTCTACCACGACGAAGTTTAAGGAGCGTTGAGGGGTCACCGTGACCAAGTATCGGGAGCGTTGAGGGGTCACAAGCTTCACGAGAGGCTGTAAAAAACTGCAAATTACAGAGTAGGATCCAAGTTATGGCCGTAGTGAGTGATTGTTGAGTTTTTTATGAGATTGTACATGATTTAACGATGGACTATTTTAGGCTACCATCTAATTTGTTAGAGACTGAGCATACAAACACAATCTATGACTAACACGTCTCCTCCCAACTTTATAAGCTTTATCGGTTCGGGTTCGGGTCGGGTCAACCCCTATTTTGTTTTTGGACGGCAATTGTGGCTACATAGCCCATAGCCCAGAAGGCGTAGCGAGCCCACACAATTAGGTTGGGTCCAACCCAGAAGGCAATGACACCCTTCCCATTACGCACGTGGGAGGAAACCCCTATCACCCTAGACAAGACTCGAACTTGAGACATTGCCTAAAAAGATAAAATCTCCATACCGCTTTAACCAGAGGCCCATTGGTGGGTCAACCCCTATTGACACACCTAGTTAACAATACCTTCTCATAACCACCTCTCAATTGAACCTCGCATTTTATGATTTTATCAACTCTTTAATAAAAGGGATAATTGTTTTTAAATGTATCAAACTTGCCACCTTTTACTATGTTGTGTACCAATCTTTTTTTTTTTTTTTTTTTTTTTTTTTTTTTTCTATTATGTGTATCCAACTTACTAATCCGTTCTATCCAATCTTTTATATAATAAAAGAATTACATCATTTCGGAGTTTTTTTGACAAAACAATCTTAGTGGAAAAACAATTGGGCCAATAGGAAAGCTCGATTTTGACACATAAGCGAAATCGAGCAATATGATTGGCTAATAAAAAGTCAAAATTGAATTGATTTTGTCAAACTTTAATAAATTTGGTGAAAAATTTGATTGAGGAAAAAAAACACTTAAAAATAAAGGTGTCAAATTTATAAAAATAAAAACTTAAAAAAAGATGAGGTAATTAATAAAAGATTAGTGATTGAATTTTAAATATATTATATGAGTTAAGTGTAAAATTATAAATTTTCATATTTTTTGATAATTTTAGATAATAAACAAATAAACTCTTACACTTTATACCCCCTACACTTTATAATATGAACTTTGTTTACAATTACATGAGTATTAATATTGTTTTGAGACTTCCATATATTAAACTTACAAAATTTTACAAATGTACGAATTAGTTTTAATATACCTTAAATACTTTTAAAATAAATATTAGTTTTAAACTTTCATCTATTAAAATATCTTTTTAATATGTACGTTAAATATAAATAAGAACTCATGTTATCCTAGTTAAAAGTTTAATCTATACGTATTCGGGTTTGAATATTAAATACAGTTAAATTATTAATAACGGTAATAAAAATATCAAATGGTAAGTACGAGTTAAAATAAATATACGCGATTGTACTTATAACGACTCATATAATTATATTTAAAGTTTATATACGGATATCCGGAAAAACATTTTTAAAAAATTTTACGGAGTATATTTTAACTTTATCAACGCTCATTATGTGATGCTAAACTCGCACATTTTGTACAACATGATATCAATAGTTAAAGTTAAACAACAACATCAACCTCAACATTAACATCTATGTCAGCTAAACAAAGTTAAATTTTCCATCCAATAAAATCTTTACAAAATATTAATTGATATTAATAAATAATGAAAAACTCATTACTTATTAGTTGTACTTATATCACAATTTTCACGGTTAAATTCTTATACGTCCATATAGTAAGCAAAATTTTAAATTAAATTTGATTTATGTGTAAACCTATGTGACCAAAGAACCTTTGACCCAATAACATTATAAGGAGAGACGCTCAAGAATCCAATACAAGGTCGATGCCACGGTTATATTTACAATTTCTGCTAACTATTTTTCTTACTTTCGCACATGTTGATGCTCTAACTTTTTAAAATATACATAAGATTTTCTGTTTTTAAACGATAAAACTATATAATTAAATTTTTCTGGAAAAACCCCGTGCATGCACGGGTATTATAACTAATGAATGCTAAGGTGATTAAGGTTTTCCATTAGAGTAAATTACATAAATCGTCCTTGTGGTTAGGCTCAAATCGCAAGTTTCGTTCTTTTCTTTAAAAAATTACTAACGGCCGTTTAACAAAGGCAACGTTAGTCCATTTAGTCAACGATCATTTGCAACGTTAGTCCTTTATACTAACGGCCGTTTCTAATTAATTCAAAATTTCATTTATTAAAAAAAAATTCTTTTCTACGCGGTTTTATATAAGTTTTTATACATGTTTTTATATACGTTTTTACACACGTTTTTATACGTTTTTACACACGTATTTATACATGTTCTTATACATGTTTCTATACACGTTTTTATGCACGTCTTTGTACATGGTTTTATACGCGATTTTATACACGTTTTTATAGACGTTTTTTAGACACGTTTTCTACACATTTTTATACATGATTTTATACGCGGTTTTATACACGTTTTTACACACGTTTTATACACGTTTTTATATACATTATTATACATGTCTTTTGACACGTTTTTATACACGGTCTTATATGCGATTTTACACGCGGTTTAATCCACATTTTATACAGGGTTTTATACGCGGCTTTTGTTTTCGTCAGATTTTTACATTTTCGTCAGGTTTTTTACGTATTCGCCAGTTTTTTTACGTTTTCGTCCGTTTTTTCACGTTTTCGTCCGATTTTTCACGTTTTCGTCAGATTTTTTACTTTTTCGTCCATTTTTTTACGTTTTCGATAGTTTTTTTACGTTTTCGTCCGGTTTATCACATTTTCGTCTATTTTTTCATGTTCCTTTCAGATTTTTTACATTTTCATCAGATTTTCTACGTTTTCGTCCGTTTTTTCATGCTTTTGTCAGATTTTTTACGTTTTCGGATGAAAACACTAAAAAAATCTGACGAAAACGTGAAAAAATAGATGAAAACGTGAAAAATCATACGCAAACATAAAAAAAATAAATCGATGAAAACATAAAAAAATAGACGTAAACGTGAAAAAATGGACGAAAACACGAAAAATTAGATGAAAATGTTAAAAATCAGACGAAAACATAAGAAAACTTACGAAAACATAAAAAACGGATGAAAACGTAAAAAACAGATGAAAAAATATAAAAAAAACTTACGAAAACGTAAAAAACGGACGAAAACGTAAAAATTGGACGAAAACGTAAAAAAACTGACAAAAACATAAATAAACGGATGAAAACGTAAAAAATCAGATGAAAACATAAAAAAACTAACGAAAACGTAAAAAATTTGACGAAAACGTAAAAAAATCTGACGAAGACTGAAAAAATGGACGAAAACGTAAAAAAAATAGACGAAAAAATAAAATAACGGACGAAAACGTAAAAAACGGATGAAAACGTAAAAAAAACTGACGAAAACATAAAAAATCTGACGAAAACGTAAAAAAATCTGGCGAAAACGTGAAAAACCGGACGAAAATGTAAAAAAACATACGAAAACATAAAAAGTTTGACGAAAACGTAAAAAATCGGATGAAAACGTGAAAAAACGGACGAAAACGTAGAAAATCTGGCGAAAGCATAAAAAAATCTAACGAAAACGTGAAAAAATGGACGAAAAAATAAAAAAAGACGAAAACGTAAAAAGATCAAACGAAAACGTAAAAAATCAGACGAAAACGTGAAAAATCGGACGAAAACGTGAAAAAACGGACCAAAACGTGAAAAAACGGACGAAAAAGTAAAAAACGAAGTTGAAAACGTAAAAAACTGACAAAAACGTAAAGAACGGATGAAAACATAAAAAATCTAACGAAGACGTAAAAAATCCGACGAAAACGTGAAAAAATGGACAAAAGCGTGAAAAAACGAATGAAAACGTAAAAAACGGACGAAAACGTAAGTTACTTAAATAAATTGCAAAAAAGAGCACTTAAAATCGTTCGGACAATTATAAAAAAACAAACAACATTATTTCGTTCAGATTTAGACTTTCTAGCCACCTCTTACTGGTAAGATGTGTAGTCAGATTCAGACCTAAAACATTTTAATGAAACAAACACACCCTTAGAGTACACAAACACAATCTATGACTAACACGTCTCTGTCTAACAACTATTGATAAAAGCTCGATATTTTAAACATGGACAGGCATTTAGTTTTCAAATAAGCTGTTACAATTTAAACTAGACAAAATTTGACGTGGTCAGTTTTTGGGTTAACTATTGTTTGATTTGTAGTTTTCTAGCTTATCTAGATAGGTAAAGATCCAGTGAGAAGAAAACTTAAGTTAAGAAGAATGAGAAATAATTATAACCTCATATTTGAGATGCATCAACTTGAATTAGATGCATCTTTATTCATTTAAATGCATACCAATTCTAAGTTTTTGATTTTGAATGTAAAACAGTGTTTGGATCCTGAATCACATGTTGCAGCGAGTTCTTTATCTTTCTTTCTTCCTCTTATAGACGAAGCCCAATGAACTAAAGTATTCTTCAAATGATCTCCTCCCAACTTTATAAGCCTTATCGGTTCGGGATCGGGTCGGGTCAACCCCTATTTTGTTTTTGGACGGCAATTGTGGCTACATAGCCCCTAGCCCAGAAGGCGTAGCGAGCCCACACAATTAGGTTGGGTCCAACCCAGAAGGCAATGACACCCTTCCCTTTACGCACGTGGGAGGAAACCCCTATCACCCTAGACAAGACTCGAACTTGAGACATTGCCTAAAAGGATAAAACCTCCATACCGCTTAACCAGAGGCCCATTGGTGGGTCAACCCCTATTGACACACCTAGTTAACAGTACCTTCTCATAACCACCTCTCAATTGAACCTCGCATTTTATGATTTTATCAACTCTTTAATAAAAGGGATAATTGTTTTTAAATGTATCGAACTTGCCACCTTTTACTATGTTGTGTACCAATTTTATTTTTTTATTTATTTATTTTTTTTATTTTTTTTTTATTTTTTTTTTCTATTGTGTGTATCCAACTTACTAATCCGTTCTATCCAATGAATGCTAAGGTGATCAAGGTTTTCCGTTAGAGTAAATTACATAAATCGTCCTTGTGGTTAGGCTCAAATCGCAAGTTTCATTCTTTTCTTTAAAAAATTACTAACGGCCGTTTAACAAAGGCAACGTTAGTCCATTTAGCCAACGATCATTTGCAACGTTAGTCCTTTATACTGACGACCGTTTCTAATTAATTCAAAATTTCATTTATTAAAAAAAATTCTTTTCTATGCGGTTTTATATAAGTTTTTATACATGTTTTTATATACGTTTTTACACACGTTTTTATACACGTTTTTACACACGTATTTATACATGTTCTTATACATGTTTCTATACACGTTTTTATGCACGTCTTTGTACATGGTTTTATACGCGATTTTATACACGTTTTTATAGACGTTTTTTAGACACGTTTTCTACTCATTTTTATACATGATTTTATACGCGGTTTTATACACTTTTTTACACACGTTTTATACACGTTTTTATATACATTATTATACATGTCTTTAGACACGTTTTTATACACGGTCTTATATGCGATTTTACACGCGGTTTAATCCACATTTTATATAGGGCTTTATACGCGGCTTTAATCACGTTTTTACACACGATTTTATACATGATTTTATACATGATTTTATACGCGTGTAATTTACTTTAAGGAAAAACCTTAATCAACTTAGCATTCACTGAATTGAAAGGATTAGTAAGTTGTATACATAAAAATAAAATAATAATAATAATAAAAATAAAAATAAAATAAAAAAAAAAAAAGTTACACAACATACAAATACAAGTATTTCAAATTTCAAACTAAACACACACACTAGTAGCCAAAAAAGAAAGAAAATGGAAGAATCATCATCATCATCATCGTTAACAAACATAAAGCTAATAATCCAAAAAGGGCCGAAAGAAGGCGAATCAATCGAATACAAATCCACCAAACTCATCAAAATCGGCCGTGTAGTTCGTGGCAACACTTTTCAAATCAAAGAATCAGGTATTTCATCTAACCACATTTCCATTCATTTCTTCGATTTTAATAAATGGATGTTAACCGATCTCGATTCGTCTAACGGCACCTTTTTAAACGGCCAAAAACTCCAACCTGGTGTTCCCACTGCTTTAAATGATGCTGATTGTATTAAAATCGGTGAATTGACTTCGATTGTTGTTAAGATTGGAATGCTGGTTGAGGAAAGTGTTGTGGAGGAAGGTGTAGGTAAGCGGAATTTGCGTGGTCGAGGGAAGAAAGGTGTGGAAAGTAGGAAGAATGTGGTGGAAAGTGCGAGGATATTGAGAAGTTCAAAGAGGGCGGAGAAGGTTGTTGAGGTTCCTGAATTGAGTAAAATACCTGAGGAAACGACGGATGTGGTTGTTGCTGTGGTTGAGCCTAAGAATAAACGAGGGAGGAAGAAGAAATTGTTGCCGGTGGATGTTTCTGAGGGTGCGGGTTTAGATGAACAAAAAGTGGCAGAGGTTGTTGTCGGTAGAAGGACGCGGAGAGGGAGAAAAGAGGTGGTGGTTGAGCCGTTGGAAAATGTAGAAAGAGGTGGAATTGAGGAGAATGTGAACGATGGTAACGAGACTGTCAGAGTTGATGAAGGAGATGAGGCCAAAAATGAACCCGATCAAGATCAGGTGGTAGAGAAATTGGTGTTAATGGAAGAAGGTCGTGATGGAAAGGAATCTGCAGTAAAGGGTTTATCAGAAGCGGCACATATGGACAAGGGAAAGAAAGTGGCAGAGGAGTTAGAAAATCGACAAGATGGCGTTGAGGGTTCGATGAAGAAGACTGAACCTGATAGTCGTAAGTGGGATTTGGAGAAGATGACATTAGGCGACTTTTTTGATTACTTAGAAGAGCAACTGCCTAAACAGATAATAGATGAGTCCGAGAAAATAATTGCAGATTTGGAAGAGAAGGCTCGGCAATGCTACAGGATTAGGCAAAAAAAACGTTATCAGTAAGGGTAAACAAGCTACAAATTAAGGAAAGGACAAACGTGGAGAAAATTAAGTTGCTTTTGTAGTATTTACGGGGATAGTTTGTTGTCAGAGCTCACTAGAGTGTATTCTGTTAGATGATATAAGAGGGATATGTTAGATGTTAGATGATATAAGATCTCTTTGCTCTGCAAGTGTTTAGGTTAACTACTGTCTCTTTAAGTCTTTAGGTTTACTACTGTATATTACAACCAAGTTTGTTTTATGGCGACCCAAATGGTCTACTTATGCTTTGCATTATTCAGAGTGTCCCATCTGTTACTGTTTCCTATGTTTTGTATGTAACTGCCTGTCTCCCTTTTATATATCAACCGTATCTCACAAACTTTGTTCAAAAAAAAATATATATATGACATGATATGACAACTCTATGTAGTAGTCTTTTAAAATGTGACATACAGTATTTTTTGAGATCACAATGTCATTAAATCCTTATGACATGTATTTTATGACCAAGATTTTTTCGTCTTCCTTGATATCTCTATTATCATTTCACATTCTCAAGAAACAAATAGTGTAAGGTGCAGGCAGATAGCCACCATGAGAGTTTCTCCAAACAAGTGTAAATCTCCTATCAGTTTTTACAAGTTCATACGACCCGGTCTCAACTGCCAAATGGTTAGTCAAATTTCTTCAATGTTTGTTATATATATTAGTTTTTCTAAAGGAAATCTTGACTTGATGTTATGCAGCGATTATTTTAAATTTGTTTGTATGCACTGAATTTACGGTGAAAGTATATATGGTTTTCGGATGAAAACTCTTGTTTTACTTTGTCTGGTTTGATGGTATTCTTTAGCTTTTCGTTAATATTATTGTACTTAAAACTGTCGAATGTGTTATAGATAAAACATAACTCAAGTCGACCCATTTATTTGTAGGTCAATAGGTTGAAATTGACACCTTTACTTCTGATCAATTAAGAATATCCTATACATTTATTGATCTTCGTCACACTTATATAGTTATATCACATATATGGTCCTTATATGTGCATGTGTTCTTGCAGTCAATACCTATATCATTCCAAAAATATTTAAAAAGCAGAAGAAACAACGAAAGTGCCATATTGAAAAGAGGGTCAAAAAAATGGCATGTGAAGATAGATGAAGATTGGGTGTTTGGAGAAGGTTGGGAAAGGTTTGTAAGTGAAAATGGTGTGCAAGATTTCGATTTTTTGGTTTTTAAGCATGAAGGGAATATGGTTTTTGATACCATGGTTTTCGACACTAGTTCCTGTGAAAGAGAATATCCAATCGATCAATTAACGATATTGAAAGCAAAAAAAGTATGCCCAGAAGCAAGAAATGATGGTGAGTAGAAAATGCGATATTTATCATTTACTAGTATATCAAATAACATTAAGATTCAAGTTCATGTCAAGAGCTAATGAATGGGCACATGATTTTTTAGTGTTGGAAAAGATCCAACTGCATAAATAAATCAACAGAATCTCGTAAGTATGAGAAAACTATGATTCGTGATGATACTTCATAACAATCATCCGAATCTTATTGGCATTTTGAAGACTCCTAGCTCAACAAGTAAAATAGTAACTAAAATACAGAGGATAGACATTTTAACTTTTGAAGAACAAATGTTGACTTTCATAAGTCAAATGTTCTCACAAAGCAAAATGAACCCTTGGCTTATGGCATAATATTAGTTGTTTCGTTTGACCATGGCCAATTTGTAGTTGATATTTTTTTTCGTATCATAAGTCAAATGTTTGAAACGAAACAACTAATATTATGCGTTTTGAAGAACAAATGTTGACTTTAATAAGTCAAATGTTCCTCATTTTCAAAGTTATAATGCTTTTTGCTTATAATTTTATGTGGTAATTCTTGAGGAATGTACTGTATTGACCAAGTTTTACATGATCCTTCAAGGAAGCAAGTATCTGTTTTGGGATTGAAACTTGAAAGTTAGCCCGTTTGAACTCTATAATTAAGTAATATCTTTAGTGTCGTGAATAAATTCTAATTCGTCTTTTATTTTTTGCATTAGATCTTTCAGAAGAGCCTGTTGAATCTCGTGAAATGGTGGAAACAGAAGCCTTGAATTGCCATTGTCACTTTGTTGGCACTTTGAAGCAACATGACACCTCATGAAAGTTACTGGTATACAATTTGAACAATTTTGATAGCATCGTGCTTAGGTTGTTGATATTCTCTAAGAACTGTAGAAATAATATTTTAATTGGTGTAGCATGTTCCAAAGGCATTTGCATTAGCTAATGGATTAACTGCTGGAGAAATTATTCTTAAATATGCAGAAAAGGAAGGCACGTGGGCAGTTAACCTGGAAATGAATAATAAGCGCAAGTCCTACTATGTTCGATGTGGTTTACATGAATTTTGTATCGCAAATGGATTAAAAGCTGGAAATAATATTAAATTTGAGCTCGTCCGGGATGGGGGAAAGCCTGTTGCTGTTATTTCAAGTAGTAATTCATTGCAATATTTTTTGCATGAAATGCCAACGTACTTTTTCATTTGTCATGTTTTAGTGATCGTATTGTTTTGCACATTTGAGTCACTAGAGAACTCTTACGAAAAAGGCTTAAAAAATTACCACCTTTTTTTAAATAAATGTTGAATTATGATTAGGATTTTTAGATTATATAAAATGTTTGTATGTTATGTTTTGCATAGGGTACTCCAAGTAGGATGACTAAAACGAGACAAATAATAATGCACGTTGGAATTTATTTTGCTTAAAAAAGTCCCAGATTATAATCCTGACTGAACTACTTTGTTTTCTACAATTTTTTAAACATGGGATATATCAATGGCAGTATTAGCGGAGGAGGAGACCCGAAAGAAGAAGGCTGCTCAAATTGCGTGTTCCAAGTCCATTGCTACTGCATATAGTATCAAGAAATCTGTTGTGGTAAATGAACATAATGTTAAAACCATATTATATTATCGATTATACTAACTTTATGATTGTTGATGGATGAAAAACAATGGCTTTGGCCAGCAAAATTTTGCGCCACACAAAAATGTGTTCATATAAGGGTATTTAAGGACATTTGGGTTGCAAATGGATTGCAGGCAGGAGATGTGTTAGTTTGTACTTAAACTCATTGACAATTGAAAGAAGCCTCTTATGAACTTGCAATGTAATCTCTTTCTTCACACTTCTCTTTCTATATAATGTTTGAATTACGCCAACTATACTCTCTAACTTGCTATATGATGTGGCATGATAGCAACTCGAAATTTTTATATCTAGCTACATTAGTATTATAATGGCATGTCTTCAATATAATGATAGATGTAACTAATGCATGCCATATATTTTAGGTGCCACAAACTGATTGAAACCTTACTCCCTCTTGCCGAGTTGCCATAGTTAAAATGCATACTTAATTCAAAAGGTAAATACCATTCTATAATGACAAGTTAAAGGAATCTTATCTAACAATATTAGTGCTGTCAGTAAATCCTAAGGAACAACATTCTGTATCACCATATGTGGAATTGTAGAAATAATGCCTTTTATACTGCTATATATTGTTGAGCAAATTTGTGAAGTTATTGTTGATTCTCTATCCCCCTATTTTGACAACCTTTTGCATTTTTTAAATTAATCGTCATCTGTTTTACTCAATAGGCATGAAGAAGGGCCCGTTGAAGTTAGAGTGCAAATGAGGCAACCCCACCAGAATGTAGCAATATGACACATGGTTTTCAAGAAGCAAACGTTCTTCTGTATGTAACGAAAGGATCACGTACATCTTTTTATCATTGTTTGCGAGCAGAAACAAGATGAGAAACAGCAGGGGCTTTTGCATTGTTTAATTTTGATCTTCAAATTTCAAGGTAGTTATAAATACTTTTTTACATAACAAACTATAACTTGTTTGTCTAGAAGGGACTGACGTACAGTATGGTTACTACAGTATATTTTAATAAAAGTTAATACAGTGCTTATGAGGTTGACTTGTTCCATCAATCCTATTGAATGTGCATTGCTCTTTACCTTTTGCAGTTAATAACAACATATTTGACACTTTGATGTATAAAAATCTTGGGTACAGAAAACCAAGGTCTTTACAATACAACAGTGGTCTATACCTCTATTTAAAGTTTACACCATCTATTTTACATTTTAAAACTAAGTTTTTTTTTAAAAAATAGATACATGAGTAATCTAGTTTTTCCCAATATCAAAAGATCTCATTCTTCTTTATACTTATTGAAATATAATGGTGTGTGCAACTATAATCAATTCAAAAACTTGGTTGATACAATTTGAGACAACTAATTCGGTTGATTCAAGCCATTTTAAAAGTTCGGGTTGGTTCAAGTTTGGATGAAACTATAAATTTTATTCGAACTATATACTCTATGATAAGTGATAAAACAGAAGGATTCCAAATATTGTTAAGCTGTAAATGTGAAAATTTGGTTGAAATGAAATAGTTTATCATAACTCGTGACCATGTTGTATGATAAAAACACAATCAATGCACATTCCAGTTCATGTTTACTAAGAAAGTTATTATCACTTGTCTACTTTTATCCAGTGATCTACTAATTTACACAATTACACGTAATCTAGTTAACTAATTTTTTTTCTACATGTTAATTAGTAGGTGATGAAACTTTTTATCTAGTATTCGCTACTAAAATGTCATATTTAACACCGACACTATTGTTTATAAGTCACGTTACAGATCCGGATAGTAGTTGCATGAGTTAAAAATCTATTCATGCTGATAAAAGAACTTCTAAGAAATGAACCGTCAAAATAAGACATCTTTTCTGCTTTTCAAAATTTGGTAGGATTACAATGTCTTAATGACATCTATCTACCCAATTTATTAACACAAAATCTCTTATTCTTTTTGATATCTTTATTTGCAGTTCACATTCTCAAGAAACAGATAGTGTAAGGTGCAGTTGAGATAACCACCATGAGAGGTCCTCCAAGCAAGTGTATATCTCCTAGCTGCTTTTTCAAGTTCATCAAACCTGGTCTCAACACACAATTGGTTAGTCTATAACTCTATATCTCTTCAAAACTTGTTGATAGATTAGCACTTGTTATGTGTAACACATTATGATTTTTTTACAAATTTTGACATGATGTTTATATGCAGTGATTATTTGAAAATTTGACCAATAATTATAGGTTTTGCTTACATTTTGTAAAAATCTAAAAGCCCATGTTTGCAAGTTCTAAATTGCATAACAGTTTTTCAGATTCATATATGAATGCGTGAGATATATTGAACATCTTTAACATGGAACATTTCTTGCAGTCAATACCAATATCATATCAAAAATATTTAGTAAGCGTAAGGAAAAACAAAACTGTCATATTGAAAAGGGGGTGTCGAAAATGGCATGTGAAGATAGATAAAGATTGGGTGTTTGGAGAAGGTTGGGAAACTTTTGTTAGGGATAATGGTGTTCAAGAATTTGATTTTGTGGTTTTTAAGCACGAAGGGAATATGGTTTTTGATACCATGGTTTTCGACACTAGTTCATGCGAAAGGGAATATCCCATCCATAAAGCTATGACAATGAAAACAAAAAAAGCATGCCTGGAAGAAAAATCATTTGGGAAACGTAAAACCGACATTGATGGTGAGTGCATTTTTCCATATTTTACAAGGGACCTTATATTGAATAAGTTTTAAATTTGAGTTCATATAAGTGCTAATGAATGTGTACTTGGATTTGTAGTATTGAAGAAGACCCCGAAAGTGAAGGATACGTACATAAACAAATCAACAAAATCACTCAAGTCTGAGAAAACTATGACTCCTGATCATAGCAATTATCCATATTTTATTGGCACTTTGAAGGCTCCTGGAAAAAACTTGGTAAGTAAAATAGAAAGGACGGACATTTTGACTTTTGAAGAAAATATGTTGACTTGCATAAGTCAACTGATCTGACTAGGCAAATTTTACCTTAGGCTTTTGCATAACATTTAGTTTTTTGTTTGATCATGGCAAGTGTGTGACTAATATTTTCTGGTATAGTTTCTTCCGGTCAGTTTTACCAAGTCAAATGGATTAAGAACCGGAGAGATGATTCTCAGAAATGGTCAAACTGAATTGTCATGGATCGTTGACTTAAAGATCTATCGAGGAAATTACTATTTCATTGGACGAGGATGGCCTGCCTTTTATATTGAGAATGGCCTAAAACGAGGAGACCGGTTTAAGCTTGAATTCGTACAAACCGAGATCGATTCAATGGCAAATTTTTATCGTAAGATCTTGTCTTCTTATATCTCTTATTCACTCAAAACAGAGTGTTATTTGACATTTAAGGTCAAACATAGTGTTTTTCATTTTCAAAAACTAACATTCTTTTTGTACTGGACTACATGAACCTTCAAGGCTGTGAGTACCCGTTTTGGGGTTGAAAAGTAGCCAGTTTAACTCTAAAATTAAGTAATATCTTTTGTGTCCTGAACAATTTTTTTTTTTTCTTTTCTAGCATTAGATCTTGAAAAAGAGCCAGCTGAATCTCATGAAGCTGTGGAAATTTGTCATATTTTCCTGATCTTCTTTTCCTTTTGTGTACATCTAAGTCATTAGAAAAAGTATTTTCTCTCATTTGAGTCATTTTGTGGCCCAAAAACTCTCAAAACGGGCTATAAAAATTGACCATCTTTTAGAAAGAAAAAAAAAGTTAAATGTATAGTGATTCTAGGTATGTATAACCTGAAAAATCTGTTAGTGACAAGTATAATGACTGATAGGAAATAAATGAAAACGCATGTTGGTATCTTTTTGCAAAATATAAAAATAAAAATAACATCCAAATCTAGTATCCTGATTGAATCCATTTATTTTGTACAATTTCCTAAACATGAGATATATGGATCCCAGGATTATCGGAGGAAACCCGAGAGAAGAAGGAAAATCGCTATTTCAAGTCCATTGTTACTGCATCTAGTATCAAGGACTCTGCTGTGGTAATTGAATTTGATGTTAAACCATACAATATACTTGATTATACTAAGTTTATGAATGCTTTCATGTTTTGCAGAATGTTCCAGCGGGTTTTGCAAAAGGTCAAATGGATTTGTCAACATGAACAACAGTGAAATGGTTGTGATGGATAAAAAACAAAGGCTTTGGCCAACAATAGTTTACCCCATACGTGATCGTGTTCGTATAAGGGGATTTAAGGATATTTTTGCTGCAAATGGATTAAAGGCAGAAGATGAGTTTGTACTTGAACTTGTTGACAATGGAAAGAAGCCGCTAATGAACCTGAAATGTAATCTCTTTCTTCCTACTTCTCTTTCTATATGTTGTTTAAAGCACGCTACTGTTTCACAAATTTTTATTTCCGACATTAGTATTATCATGCCATGTAATCAGTGAGTGGATCTAACATGTGCCATGTAATTTTCCTATCAGAAACTGAACACAATTTTCAATGACAGTTTATACTCCCTTTAGCCATAGTGAAAATGTTTACTCGATAATATGCAAAGATACCACTCTATAATGACATTCTACGGTAATCTTAAATGCAGTATCAAAGCCGTTACTAAATTTTAATGAACTTTGTTTTCTATCACATATTTAGGATAAAGTTGTTAGACTCTATGTAATAGTATGTTTTATACTCCTAGTCTCCTATTGCGGAACACATATTTGCAGTTATTGTTAATGCATGGTAATTTTCTTTTATTGTATTTGGGATAATTCCATATTTACCCAACTTAAATATCAAATTTCATATTTACCCAAAACACAAGTTTTTAGTGCATAAGTACAATGGTTTTAAAGCATGAATTGGGGAAATATGGAATTATGGTGTTTAAGTTGGATATATATGGTAGGGGTATGCACGGTTCGGTTTGGGTCGGTTTTTGGCTAAAACCGAACCGAAATGTTCGGTTTTTATAGAACCCAAAACCGAAACCATTCGGTTTTTGGCGGTTCGGTTTTTCGGTTTATCATCGGTTTCGCTTCGGTTTTTCGGTTTTTTTTTTCTAACCGTTTATATTTGGGCATGGCAAATTTATACCAACAAACTTGTATTACATAGAAAATTGCTTATTCTAATTTACTTACTTTTTTTTTTTTTTTTTTTTTTTTTTTTTTTTTTTTTTTTTTTGCGCCAATGTAAGCATAATAATGTTTATTGCATAATTATATAATTACACACATATAGATGAGACACACACATGCAAGTGAACATACACATAGTATAATCATTGTTATATGTTTATTGATATAAACATACGACACGACAAACACGCATATAAAAATAAACGTTAAGATAAATATATTATAAATCTACTCACAAAATGAATATGAATTTATAAATTTAATTTATTTAGTTATTTATTCATATTATATTAATTATATATTATTATATAATAAAATCGGTTCGGTTCGGTTTTTACGGTTCGGTTTTTGGACAAAAACCGAAACCGAACCGTATATTTCGGTTTTTGAAAAATTAAAAACCGAACCATCGGTTTTTAGTTTCGGTTGGTTTTTTCGGTTCGGTTTTTTTGGTTTTCGGTTCGGTTTCGGTTTTTCCGGTTTTGTTTGCTCACCCCTATTATATGGAATTGACCGTTGTATTTTGACTACCTTCAGCCGTTTCGTGATAACCTTCATTTGGTTTACTATCAGGCATGAAAAAGGCTCCATTGAAGTGAGAGCAAATTAGATATCGAAATCACAAGATAGCACGTTGACATTCTAGCACAAGGTCTTTAAGAAGCATCGTCTTTTAATGTATGTTATGGAATGAACAAATGTTTCCACCATTGTTTATAAGCTGAACAATGTGTAGAAAACGGGTCCTTTTTTCTTTTAATTTCTTTTTTTGTTATTTGATGAAACTAGAGAGGCTTTTAGCAATGTTGCATGTGGTTTCAAATTTTTAGTTATGTTGTTTAAAAGCTGAGCTATCATTGGTCTGTGTCACTCTTGCAGTGTTGCTTCAGATTTTGTTACACACATGATCATAGTAACTTAGATGGATGTTTTAGATAAAGAAATTACGCTTGCTAGAAAAAGGTAGATATTAGTAACGTTATCAATGTGGTGACCTACTAAGGCTCATTATAAAGCGTGAACATTGGTACACTTTGTAGAAGGCCATGCGTGAAGGCCAAATTTTTATGTCAATCGGTGGTGGTGACTGGTGAGCAGCGATTGATGTGTTGAATGTGTTGTGTGATATGTTTGTGTTTAAGTAAGATACATGTATATGATAAAAGCACCTCTGATGGGGTTTATAGTGATGTCATGTGTCACCAAGCATAAACTTTTCCATTCCACACAGAAGTTTAAAGGTTCATGCAATATGCATATAAACTTTTATAAACTTAACAAAGAGGGTATAAGTGACTCCCTTTTTATGAAGCCCCTTTTATGAAGCAAACTAATGGAGGTACCACAGTGAATACAAGCTCAGCTACTCATCAAGTTCATCATGTTCACAAGAAAAAGCAGAACTTGTACACTGTTCCATCAAAGTACAAGCTACTTCACAAAGTACAAGTCCAATGCAACAAGATGTAGCAGCTTAGATATTTATGTAGATAGTCAGTTAGCTTAGATATTTTCTACATTCTATAAATAGTTTGTATGTAGCTTCATTTCAGTTCATGAAAAATGTAATCACAACACACATTTCTCTGTAACAACTTTCTCTCAATAATGTCATTTTCCATTTTATCTCAATTCTCTTTATTGTATCAGAGCAACCACCACAAACTGTGATGACTAACTGATTTTAACCATCATAACAAACTTTTCCGGTCACTTTAACCGTTTTCTCCACCATAACTACTTTTCCCGCCAATTCTTTCTTCATCTCCACCATCATTCTCTGTCATAATCCACCACATTTTATCACTTTCTTGACATACAAATCACTGAAACACATCAATCCCACACCAAAACCATCATAAAACACATCAATTCTTCAATTTCACCAATCATACTCTGTTATCACCAATCCACCATTGTTAAACCTTCAAAATCACTCAAAAGAACTCAACAATGTCTACTGAATCACCACAAACATCACAAGATACATCAACCATGAACACAGTTCTCAATGGCACCATCACACCTGATCATCCCCTGTTTCTTCATCAAACAGATCACCCTGGGTTGATTCTAATCTCCAAGAAACTTACTGGTTCAGACAACTACAGTTCTTGGAAGAGATCAATGGTTATTGCTTTGAATGCTAAGAACAAAATGAAACTCATCACTGGTGAGTTCCCTGAACCTAGCCTTACTTCTGCTACTAGATCACTTTGGGAGAGGAATAATGATATGCTCATTTCTTGGATTTTGAATATTGTGGCTGATCATATTGGTAACAACTTGAACTTCATTAATTCTGTTTCAAAGTTGTGGATTGAATTGCATGAACATTATGCTCAAATTGATGGTCATAGAATCTATCAACTTAGCAATGATATTGTTCAGTTAAAACAAAGTGATTGTATTGTGGAAGTTTATTACCACAAATTAAAGGGTTTATGGGATGAGTTTGATGCATTAGAGGCACCTTACCTATGTGTATGTGTTTGTAACTGTTGATGCATAATCTGGCGCAGGCTGGATTCAACGACTCTCCCTGGGCCGTAAGTCGTCTTCTCAAGCCCTGAGTAGACCTGTCAACAAAGAGAACCCGTTAGGAGTGGACCCGAGGCCGTAGCCCCGGGATCCACCTCCGACGGTCAAGTTAGTATCGATGCGATATAGCATACATATGTTTAGGGTAACCTACTGTGTTCTGTTCTAAGAAGGGAATCTCAGCCCTATATTTACAGGGCATGGATTAGGGTTTAGGGTAGAGTGGGCCGCTGTCTGCTGGGCCTGGCCCATTCCAGACTATACGTCCACAAGCCCCCCAAGTCTAGTGTGACATAGTACATGGCTATGTTATGCTAGACTTAAGTTCTGTTCATGGCCGCGTAGGCCCAATCAACCATGACGGCATGGCCCATGTGTGCGCAATTAGGTGTGCGCATAGGACGGACTATACTGCGCAGCTCAAATGCGACAGTGCGCACTGCTTGTCCCAGAGGCGCAGTCCTGTTTAGCCCATTAGACTATATCCGAATCCGCGACCTTGTAGGCGCGTCCGTGGTGACCATGTTCCATCCTGAGTAACACCCGTTCTTACATGACGGGGAGGGATGCGCATATGCTAGGTTTCCCGCCACAGTGTGACAGTAAAGACCCCGTAAGAAGAACACGTAGTTCTATAGTTGGGGTAACACTGACATTGCGATTGTGAGAGTCTCACAATGGTGAAGGTGGATCTCGTATGCTGTATCCTGGGTAAGGGCGTACCTTTTGTACCAGTAGCGATGCAGCATGGTGCGACAGAAGACGTGCTTCTGTGGCAGAGGTGCGCGCTGTGCGCGACAAGGAGGTGCGATAGAAGACATGCTTATGTGGCAAAGGTGCGCGCTGTGCGCGACAAGGAGGTGCGACAGAAGACATGCTTCTTTACAACCGACAGAGGACGTCTCCCCTGCGGCAAGATAGTGTGAATATTTAAATCCGTCTTTATACCGGGCTTGCAATACCTCTTACGTACGATCTGCTTCCAAATATACCTGAGTGACGCGTACGAAAACAGTGGTATTATATACCCTGGTAGCCCCCCAAGTTTGATGGTGCTACTCTTGTAGGAGCATTAAACTTAGTTATTCAAATCCTGAAAAACACTTAATGCAAATATTAAAAGTATATGCCGCGAATCGCAACATATAAAACGTAATGAAGGAAAAGATTAGCGTGAAGCAATATATAGCACATAGCATGTGAAATTAACACATAAGAGAAGTAGTAGTGCGAATTACACCTATCGTGAGGTTTTACAAACTACATAAATAATGAATGGCCCGGATGGACGTACCGTGACCGCGACTAATAGTTTCAATCGCGCGCACAGACGCATATGGATGTATCGTGACCACATAGACTCGAACGTTTGTGGATGATCGCAGATGAACATAACGTGACCACGGCTTTTGTCCAGTGCGCTCATGGCGATTGACTAGCATCGTGGTGCCTGCTTAGTGCGCTCATGGCGGTAATCTGCGAAGATGTCCAAACGCACGGCATAACGCGGGTAGATTTATCGTGACTGCGTTGTTCGAACGTGCAAACAAGCGCGAACAGGCATACCAACCGTAAAAATATTATGTGGGCGAATTAATTCGCGGCTAAAAGAAAAAGTAGGTCCGATCGTGCAGACTTAGTGTGGCTATAGGTAAAATCGTGTTTACCAAGTTTAAAAGATTTACATAAAATCTTCTGAATCTTTAAAAAAGATAACATATCTTACCGATTTAAAAGATATGCACAAAAAATATTGAAATGTCTTTTTAAATTTTTAGAAAATATTTTAAACAGATACTGTTTGAAAATATTACTACGAATATTTTACGCGTTTAATATTCATAACGATTATCTAGAATGAAATAATCTAGAATGAACAACTTTGTACGTATAAAAAATATATATGTGCGCTGTGCAATATTATATTTGGAACATAATCTACAAAGTTCTATAATAATTATTTAATATATACCGCATATATATGGGTATTCTAGAAATATTGTACCGCATCGTGGTGCCCGTAGCCCATGCGATATTTTAAATATGTATGCCGTAGCATGTGGTAGTATCTTATTAAAAAGATCAAAATATCTTATCAAAAAATATATTTTAAAGTTACCGGCTTTTGAACTCGATGGTTGCTTTCCGATGATGTGAGAGCACGAAACTTGTTGTAGTCCTGTCCCACGGATGGCACCACTTGTTGATGCATAATCTGGCGCGGGTTGGATTCAACGACTCTCCCTGGGCTGTTAGTCGTCTTCTCGAGCCCTGAGTAGACCTGCCAACAAAGAGAACCCGTTAGGAGTGGACCCGAGGCCGTAGCCCCGGGATCCACCTCCGACGGTCAAGTTAGTATCGATGCGATATAGCATACCAGAAATTAGGTTTAGGGTAACCTGCTGTGTTCTGTTCTAAGAAGGGAATCCCAACCCTATATTTATAGGGCATGGATTAGGGTTTAGGCGTAGAGTGGGCCGCTGTCTGCCGGGCCTGGCCCATTCCAGACTATACATCCACAATAACTGTGAAAATGGTAAAGAGAATGGTGAAAGGGATCAAAGAAAGAGATTGGTGCAGTTCTTGTTGGGGCTTGATGACAGTTATGCTAACATTAGGGGCCAGATACTCTTGATGCAACCTCTACCATCTGTTGTCAAAGCATACAACATGGTGAGACAAGAGGAGAAGCAAAGAAAAGGTTTGCTACCCAAACCTGCAACAACTGTTGTGTTTGCAGCCTTTGGTAATGGTCAAAGAGGTCAAAGTTCCAATCAAGGCTACAATTCTGGTCAAAGGTATAATAGGTCAACTTATAATCAAGGGGAATCATTTGAAAGAAGGAGTAACTTCAAGAAGGGTGTGATTTGTGGTCATTGCTCAAAGGAAGGACACTACAAGGAACAATGTTACAAGCTGGTGGGTTATCCAATGGGTCGCCCACTACATGGCAAGTTTCCAGCAAAGCCTTTCAAACCAACAAATCAACCTCTAAATAGAACTGTCAACATGGCTAACACTCAAGGAGAATCATCCAACAATACTCCTACACAACCACAATCTACATCAATTCCTCAACCAAACAACCCTTCTGATACTCACATGGCTGCCAGAATTGACCAGTTGCAAAACCAGCTTAACCAAGTCCTCATCATGATGCAAGGCAGTCAAAAGAGCTTATTCTCTGGTATTTTTTCCTCTCAAAGTCATAGAATTCCTAAATTTGTAGCATCACTAATATCTAATCTTAAGCATACCTGGATCATAGATAGTGGAGCCACTGACCACATTTCCATATCATTGTCATTCATGATTAACATACACCACTTACCTACACCTATCTATGTTACTTTACCCAATGGCCATAGTGTAAAAGTTACCACTTATGGGTCTGTTGTCATTAACCAACACATCACCCTTAATTATGTACTTTACATACCTTCATTTTCACACAACCTCATCTCAGTGAGCAAGTTACTTCATGGAACCAATATCTCACTTACACTTACTGACAAGAATTGTGTTTTTCAGGACCAGAGCAAGAGGATTGCTCATGGAATCCTTTGTAATGGTCTGTATTTCCTACCTTCATCAACACCAACCAAATCAACTCTGCCAACTTCAGCATCTGTTAACACCTCCACAAACACTTCATATCTGTGGCATTCAAGGATGGGACACTCTTCTTTTCCTGTACTCAAACGAATAAAAAGCATTTCCTCTTTCATGTACTGTAACTCAACTTTCAAATATGAGATTTGTATGCTTGCTAAACAACATGCCTTACCTTTCAATTCCAGTACCTCATATGCAAACTCTTTATTTGATTTGATTCACATTGATGTGTGGGGTCCATATAGGCATACAACCATAAATAAGTGCAGATATTTTTTAACAATAGTAGATGATCACTCCAGGGCCACATGGACTTACCTTATGCCAAGTAAACAACACACCACAACACATGTCAAAGCCTACTACAAATATGTCCAAACACACTTCAAAATTGACATCAAAACTGTCAGAAGTGACAATGGCACTGAGTTTCTCAATTCTGAGCTCAAAACCTTCTTTCAATCAGTTGGAATAACTCACCAAACTTCATGTCCAAATACACCACATCAAAATGCTAGGGTTGAAAGAAAGCATAGACAATTACTTGAAGTGTCCAGGGCAATTAAGTTTCAAGCAAACTTTCCAAATCATTTTTGGGGTTACTGTATATTAGCTGCAACATATCTCATTAATAGATTACCCTCAACCTCAATTCAAAACAAATCCCCCTATGAACTTCTACTTAACATCACACCACCACTAGATCACATAAGAACCATTGGTTGCAGGGCTTATGTTCACCACCACTCATCTGATAAATTTGAACATAGATCCATCCCCACAGTCCTTATAGGATATTCACCACATCAAAAAGGATACTTGCTTTATGATCATAAGACACATAAAATCCTAACCAGCAGGCATGTAGAGTTTGATGAAACACAATTTCCATTTCATACACCAAAACCTACATCAGCTACTCATCAATCAAGTCCATCATGTGTTCACCCATCTAACATACCAATATTTCCAACTACAACCAACCCAGAACCGCCCATTCCACCTTTGAATGCTGCATATCAGGAACCTTCACCATCAAATACATTGATGAGACGAAAAGTGTTACGCTTTTAGGGGGTCATTTAAGCCCTAATTCGTATAAATGTGATCAAATATTGCCCTAAATCGTTCCTTTTGTCATTTTAGGTACTTTTGAGAGGAATTCTGGAAAACATGCATTTTTGGACGTTTTTGGAGCATAAAAGTGAAGAAAACGACAAAGTCTCAAAAGATGAAGATTTACAACCTGACGGCGTCAGAAGTCACAAGGTGACGCCGTCAGAAAGCCTTGACAAAAGAGTGGAATCCAATTTTCAAATGACGGGTCAGAGGTAATTTTGGAATTAACACCTGACGCCGTCAGGTGTTAGGAAAAGTAGGCCGTCAGGTTATATTTTAAAGAGTGACGGCCCAGAAGGTTTTATAAGGTGACGGCGTCAGAAGTGGATCTAGGCCATCCGAGAAACCTAATGGCGGCGAGCTGACGGCGTCAGCCCTTATAACCTGACGCCGTCAGAGTGTAAAATCTATATATAGTTTTCTAATTTTCATTCGTTAGTTTGGAACTTTGTGGAGAACTTTTAGGGCAAACCCTAAAGACGAATTTTCTGTGACTTTAAGGGTTTCCAACCCTTGGAACCCTCATGCTTAATTAAAGATAAGTCTTCACTTTAATTCAATCAATATGTCTATGTGTTGGTTGTCTATCTATCTTGCTTGTCTTTCAATTAACATGAGTAGCTAAATTCTCTAGTGTTTGCTTAGATCTAATGAAACCTAACTATTAATTATTGGTTAATTGGTGTGTGTTGTTGTTTGTTGGGATGATTGTTCCATCAATGTTAGGCTCAAGAAAACTGGCCAACCTCCTTTATGGTAACGTGCTTGAACGTCTTGGGAAACATGTAGTCGAGGCATACTAGGCTATTAAGGTAGTATTTAACGCATGAGCCACTGTTTACAACCCCTATGGTTGTGCCGTGCATGGCATAGGGCGAGATAAGAGCTTATAGAATTGGAGAGATATGTATGCCACTCCATGAGTTATTAGGAATACACCCTTCATCCACACAAGTAACACACATATCAATTAACCGGTAAAAGATAGTTAGGGAGTAATGAAATCTAAGTAAACACAATTTTCTCCATATTGTTTTCACAACCACAATAGTTTAGATATTTATTTTATTTTAATTTGCAAAAGTAGTAAACTTGGGTTAGTTGATTAACAACTAATTCCGCCCTTCTTCCAAAACCGAGATTTTAATTGCTTTCATAAAAATATAAAAATACAAAAAGAATCTTCCTTCCACCTTTAGACCTATTAGAGTAGCTTTTCTATCCTAACAAACACTATTCCCTGTGAGAGAACGATCAATCCCCCGTACTTACCACTATCCTATACTACATCGGTCAAGTACACTGCCTGGTGGGGTTGTAAGCCTCTTGAGATCCCTCGAGAGGTAAAACCTGTTGTAAGGTCACAAAACCACGCATCATACATCTACACCACCTTCACCTCAAAATTTACAAACTACACATCCAACCAACACCTCAACCAACACACAATCTAACAATAACTCACCTACACCAAGCTTACCTTCTACTTCTAACTCACCACCTCAACCACCACCTGCACCAACAAGAATTTCTACCAGAACCAAAACCATACCCACAACATTCAAAGATTTTCATTGTCCTTTACCAAAGTCCAGAGTCAATTCTGTTTCCAAAAACCACTTCACTAACTTCATTAATTACTCAAACATTTCTACTCCTATCACCAGGCATCTTATCAACACTATCAACAAAATCACTGAACTCAAACTTATGCTCAGGCTGCTAAGAATCCACACTGGATAGATGCTATGAAAAAGGAAATGTTAGCTTTAGAGGCAAATAATACTTGGATTTTATGTTCTTTACCTGCTAACAAAGTTCCAATTGGCTCTAAATGGGTGTACAGAATCAAACTTTACGCAGATGGTACCATAGAAAGATACAAGGCTAGATTGGTAGCAAGAGGATACACACAGAAAGAAGGTGTTGACTACAAGGAGACATTTTCTCCAGTTGCAAAGATGGTAACTGTTAGAGCACTTCTAGCCATAACTGTACACAACAATTGGATCATTGAGCAGTTGGATATCAATAATGCCTTCTTACATGGAGACTTGCATGAAGAAGTGTACATGACTGTACTACAAGGCTACTCAAAGGACCTTCCTCCCAACACTGTATGCAAGTTAACCAAGTCTATATATGGTCTTAAACAAGCAAATAGGCAGTGGTTTAGCAAACTCATTCAATTTCTTCTCTCCATACAATTCCAACAGAGTATGCAGATACATCCCTCTTTACACTTACCAAAGGACAGAGTTTTATTGCATTACTTGTGTATGTAGATGACATCCTTTTGGCAGGCAGTGATCAAACTCTCATCAACTCAATCAAATACCAACTCAACCAACAGTTTAGCATCAAAGATCTTGGACCACTACATTATTATTTGGGCATTGAGATTTTAAGGAATTCAAGTGGTATTGTGATAACTCAAAGGAAATATGCACTGGAACTCATACAACATGCTGGAGTCCTCAATGAAAATCCTGCTATCACACCTTGACCCAACAGTGTCTCTCAATACAGATAATGGTGATTTACTACCTGATCCTTTCTCTTATAGAATTTTGGTTGGGAAACTCATCTACCTCACAATCACAAGACCAGATCTTTCCTTTGCTGCTCAAGTGTTAAGCCAATTCTCTCATAATCCTACCACTGTTCATATGAAAGCACTAAAGAGAGTTATGAGATACATAAAACTTTGTCCAGGCCAAGGACTTCAGTTTCCAAAGAACACAGAGCTCAATCTTTCAGCCTTTTGTGATAGTGATTGGGCTGCATGTCCAGTCACCAGAAGATCAGTAACTGGTTATGCAATTTTACTTGGAAGCTGTCTTATCTCATGGATTTCTAAGAAACAAATTGTGGTTTCCAGGTCCTCAACTGAGGCTGAATATAGGGCCTTGGCTGACTGCACTTGTGAAATTACTTGGCTCAAAAGTCTTCTTCAAGATCTAAACCTCAAGATAACCCAGCCTGTTCCAATCTTATGTGACAATGAATCTGCCATTGTACTTACTTCAAATCCAGTGCATCATGCAAGGACAAAGCACATAGAAATTGATTGTCACTTTGTGAGGGACAAGATAAAGGCAAAACATATTCTACCTTCTTATATTCCTACAAAGTTTCAAGCTGCAGATTTTTTGACAAAAGGATTACCTAAGGTTCTTCACTATAATTGTTTGAGCAAGTTTGGCATTTGTGATCCTTTCACACTGCCAACTTGGGGGGGGGGGCTAATGGAGGTACTGTTGGTCCCTTTTACTTGGTTAATGGTTAACTACAAAGTTAATCTAACCAAGTTCCATAGCATAATGATGCAAAGATTAATAACTAAGAAATAAAAAACGTAAAAGATAAAAAACTAGATTTTCAACGTTTAACTCTTTATTAGAAATTAATCAAAAGAATTATACCCAAGTGTTTGTGGAACAACACTTGGGATTGAAATGACAAGTATGGTATGGTGTTACTCCTCACTAAACTTAAGCTATGCTTAAGTAGCAACAAAAGACCCACTAAGCTATCTTAGGGATGGTTGCTATTTGGAGAGAGTAAAGATTAGTTTGTGAATGTCTAAGCATTAAGTGCACAAACTCCGCAACCTTTACTCTCTCTTACGACTCCTATTTATACACAAGTATATTACAACCGTTGTGAAAAAGACAAAGATTACATCAGCCTAGTTGAGACAAAATACTTACGTATTTTGTCTCTGTTACATACGTCTATTTTGGGTATAGGACAATGCAACTTTCTGAGGTTCAGATATGACACCATCCTGAACCCACACCATTCAGAGAAAGTTTGACTTTACAAGGATACTGATACTCTTTGTAACTTCAACGTTTCCCGCCTTGTCCCGCCCATTCTTCAGGCTTCATGTCTTTAATCTTCAGTCTTTAGCTTTTGTTGCTTCAGTGAGGAGTAACTTGGGATTCAGTGAGTTATTGTCATCACACATTGAATCCATCACCTTCTTCTTTGGCTTAGGTGCCAATCACTGAGAATCCGCCTTACTGAATGGAAAGCTTTTCTTCTTAAGCTTGTCCCAAGCATCCTGAAGATGACTCACTGAGTGACTGTTCACTCAATGACTTGATTGTGTTAAAGGTAGTTAAACACTTAGGTTATTTTATGTTCAAATCTTAGTTTAAGAGAGTTTGGGAATTCAATGACCCAACAATCTCCCCTATTTGGATATACAAATAGCCTAAGTGTTAAATGTAATTTGAGAGGACACTGATAAAACAAAACATCATTGTTCATTGATAGCTATTACAGTTCCTAACAAAATACAAAAAAAATACAAGGATGGAAGGTGCTGCAGCTTCAGATGTTGAGGTGGTAGCCAAGTGCCTCAAGCTTAGCTCTTTTGGATCTCAGTACATGTTTTTCAGGATTCTCTTCAATCTTTGTTTTCAGATCTATGCAGAACCTTACATTTGCAGCTGTTTTGATTGGAGAAGCCATCATGAAGTACATAAGCATCGCCTTAACCCCGGCCTTATCAATATCTGACCATCTTTGAAAAGAGGGGTTCCCAAATTCATCAACGAAGCAAAGACCTCTTTCAGGTAGCTCAAGAACTGTATTGTTGACAAATGTAATCCCTTCAGGAAGGCTTCTGTCGCATTCAAGTCCAGGAACCTTGATCTCTGCTTCAGTGCCTATTCTTTTCCTTTTCCTTTTCCTTTGGGAGGGTTGAGCCGATGCTTCCTGAGATGGGACGGCCTGAATAGCTTGTACTGAAGGTGGCATTAGGGAGGGAATCCCAAGTTCTTTATTTTTCGGGGTTAGATGATGATAACGAGTTTCAAGGGATTTCATCAGTTTTGGGACCACTATATTGTTCTTCTTTGTAATGATTGGAGCTAGTTCATCGAGCTCAGTGATCCCGAAGTCAGTGATTTTGAATGGATCATGCACCTTGAAGTTTCGTTTGTCCTGACCCCTGAAGACGGTGAGTACTGCAGGATTGGTTTTCACATGGATTTTAACATTAGTGATGGTTTCAGGATTTAATCTCTGTGTCATAATCCAAGTGTATCTATCAATGTTATTTTGTCTGTTCTCTGCAGCTTTCTTTAGCTTGGCATCCCTCTTCTGTTTGAGCTCGGCCAGTTGTGCCTCCTGAGCCCTTTTGAATTTCTCACCACCTTCTCTGTTTACCAATTCTTCAGGGTTGATCCCAAGAGACACAGCTTCCTCATTTACCACTTCTATGAGAGCAGCTTTGCTAATCCTTTCCTCTTCAGCTGCCTTTCTTTCTCTGTCCACCCTATCAAGATAAGCTGAGATTTCATTCTCAGTCATCCAATAAGATATCCCATTGATAACATAGGGAATCCTGGATGTTTCAGCAGCGCCACTCCTGGCTTCTGAGGGAGTAGGCACAAGGTG
>LBNU01018496.1:25390-49326 GCA_014162995.1 Artemisia annua | reverse complement strand
AATATATATATATGTACATATATATATATATATATATATATATATTTGTAAGTTTAGGGTAGATATTGTAAATATGTAAACTTGAAGGGTATAAATGGACTATTTTCATATAATTATAAAAACCTATTTTAACTTAACAACATAACACAATACTAGGGAGCTTCATGTGAGGGGTTTCATTTGGGTATTCGTTTTGACGAGTTTGTTGGGTTTACGATTTAAAGTGCCCTGTCTCCTCAAACGTTTACAACATGACCTCTGGATTATGATGGCCCGAACGGTATTATGTTATATCTAAAATCTAATAACAACATGACACAATACTAGGGAGCTTCATGTGAGGGGTATATACTTCTGAATTATGATGGCCCGAATGGTATTATGTTAATTAACATAATACAATACTAGGGAGCTTCAAGTGAGGGGTATGTACTTCTGAATTATGATGGCCCGAACGGTTTTATGTTATATCTAAATCTAGAAACCCTAAGTGATTATTTGAGAAAACCTAAACTAGGACTTGACATACACACACCTACACTATCCCCAGGATACGTGAGTAAGCTGTCTAAACCTCTATCCTACTTACCTGAGACCCAGGTGAGTTTTCATAGACTCACTTTTAAATGCTTTACAACCCTGTGAGGGGGATACATGCTTTAAACCGAATACAAGTCTTTTTTTTTTGGTTATTGCACGAGTGTTACTTTCTGCCACCATTACATAACTAAAATTCATGAACCATAATCACTTGCGAGTGAACGCGAATATAGTTGATAGATCTGTTGGAGTTTGACAACTCCCGTTGGTTTGCCCCATCTAGGGTACCAATAAGTACTATATTTGAAAACTTTCTAAAGGATTAACTTTGGCAAGTTATCCTTTCTGTCCCATCATGGTTTGGTCTGCAGTGCCCCATGATCTGGACTGTTAACGTGCAGTCTCATGAGCTTAGAGCAATAATTCTCTTTCTTTAACTTTTCCACACCTAGGGTTTAAGCTGAACCCTGTGGAACTTGTATTCACCCCATATCTACTCAAACCTATGACTCTCACTCAACTTTAGTGTCGACTTTTAAGCATGTTATCCTAGGTAAATGAGCCCTCTAGGAACCCTGGCATGCTGTGACACTGGACATGAGGACGTCTAGACTAGTTATCATTCACCTTCTTTTGCTTTAAAAATGTATCTTAGGGACCTCTCTTTTGGTAAAAGTACATCTTTTACTGTAAAAACTCTGATGAATAAATGAATGATAACTCCTTTTTTTTTTCAAAAACATCTCTTTTCGAGTCGTTTTCTATTATCATGTCTTTGTATCCATGAAGTAATACCTCAGATCAAATTCCGCTGTGATCTATGAAAAATGAAGGTGTTACATCTAGGGTTCATTTCTGTCATTTCCTTAAAATATATAAGAATAGGGACTAAATTTGTGAAGTCTAGAAAGTTAAAGGTTATATATATATATATATATATATATATATATATATATATATATATATATATATATATATATATATATATATATATATATATATATATATATATAATAGTTTAGGGTAGATATTGTAAATATGTAAACTTGAAGGGTATAAACGGACTATTTTCATATAATAATAAAAACCTATCTTTTTACTTAACAACATAACACAATACTAGGGAGCTTCATGTGAGGGGTTTCATTTGGGTATTCGTTTTGACGAGTTTGCTGGGTTTACGATTTAAAGTGTCCTGGCTCCTCAAACGTTTACTACATGACCTCTGAATTATGATGGCCCGAACGGTGTTATGTTATATCTAAAATCTAATAACAACATGACATAATACTAGAGAGCTTCATGTGAGGGGTTTTATACCTCTGGATTATGATGGTCCGAACGGTGTTATGTTATATCTAAATTAGAAACGCTAAGAGTGATTATTTGAGAAACCTAAAAATAATAACTAGGACTTGACATACACACACCTACACTACCCCCAGGATACGTGAGTAAGCTGTCTAAACCTCTATCCCACTTACCTTAGGCCCAGGTGAGTTTTCATAGCCTCACTTTTTAAATGCTTTACAATCCCTGTGAGGGGATACATGCTTTAAACCGAATACAAGTCTTTTTCTTTGGTTATTGCACGAGTACCTTCTATGCCACTATTACATTACACCCAAATTTCATGAACCATAATCACTTGCGAGTGAACGTGAATATAGTTGATAGATCTATTGGAGTTTGACAACTCCTGTTTGTTTACCCCAGCCGGGTACCAATAGGTACTATATTTGAAAACACCCTTAGGATTAACTTTGGCAAGTTAATCCTTATTACGTCCCGTCATGTAAGGGTCTGCAGCGCCCCATGACCTGGACATGTTAACGTGCGGTGTCATGAGCTTAGTGCAATAATACTCTTTCTTAACTTTTTCCACAACTAGGGTTTAAGCTGAACCTTGTGGAACTTGTATTCAACCTATATCTACTTAACCTATGACTCTCACTCAACCTTAGTGTTGACTTTTAAGCATGTTATCCTAGGTAATTGAGCTCTTTAGGAACCATGGCACGGTGTGACATTGGACATGAGGACGTCCAGACTAGTTATCATTCACCTACTTTTGCTTTAAAACGTATCTTAGGGACCTCTCTTTTGATAAAAGTACATCTTTTACTGTAAAAACTCTGATAAATAAATGAATGATAACTCCTCTTTCCAAAAACGTCTCTTTTCGAGTCATTTTCTATTATCATGTCTTTGTATCCATGAAGTAATACCCCAGATCAAATTCCGCTGTGATCTGTAAAAATTGGGGTGTTACAAAAAAGCTCGCGACGATAGATATAGCAAGGTTAAGAAAAGATGTTATTGATGTGGTGATCCAATACACTTAGTGAGAGATTGTCCACACCAAGCAAAAACAAAAAACAAAAGGTATACGTAAGCGGTGCTTAGAGTGATAGCAATGAAGATGCCAAAAATGAAACATGTCTTACGGCTGGATCTTCGAAAGAGGTACATCTCGAAATCGATCACTATAATGATGATACTTTCTCATTAGATTCACTTGATTTAGAAAATGAGTATGATAAATTTGCAAAATGAGTCAAAAGATTATTTTGAAAAACAAATCTATAAAATCCACTAAGTCTAAATTAGAAAAAGAGATATCATAAATAAAAGACAAATTGTCTAGGCTTGAAAAAGGAAACGAAATTGACTTAGAATGCAAAAATCGTGTCAAAATCTTAAAATTGAAAATGAGAGACTCAAAGAGGAAGCCTCAAAATTTAATAAATTTGAAAAGAGCACTCATTCTCTTAGACAAATAATAGGAGCTCAAAAGTCTTCCGATAATAAAACTGGTATAGGGTATAATTTTTCTGAAGCATCAACAAATGAATCAAAACAGATAAAATTTGTGAAATCTCAGGCGGATGAGACTACTGGTGACGGTCCCATAAATCCACCTGACGGTCCCTTAAATATAAAGGACCATCGCCCCGTTAAAGGACCGTCCCCAGTAGGAAAATCCGTAACTTTACCCAAATCTATCTTAGGTCCTCATCCAAAATAGTTAAGCTTAATGAACTTAGAAATACCGGTTGCTAATATAAGAGAAGTAAAATGCTTTTATAAACCACTACTAAAACCCGGAGTAGGATTCAACAAACCAACAATAAGATCTAGATCTCCACCTCCTAGAAAAACAAATGTGATAAAAAGACAAACTAGACCAAGAATACCTAGAACTCAAAATTATCAAAGGAATTACTCCGTAGGATGGAAGAACAATTTCCTACCTATAGGCTTTACTCACCATTTCAACATCCTAGATAAATGCAACAAATGCATGGGATGTTTGATGCTAACAACTTTGGACCCATTGGGGACCATATGTTTGAATTTGTCTATATCATCATTAGATATGCTTGGGGATTGACTTGGAGCCCGACGAGTGGATCAAAGATAGTGGATGTACTAATCATATGACGGGTAATCGCAAGCTATTCTCATCATATCAAACATGTAGCGGAGGTAATGTCACGTTTGGTAGTAAACTCAAGGGTAATATCATCAGCAAAGGTATGATCACTCATAACTCTCTTACTATAACAAATGTTGAACATGTAGATAACTTAGGTTTTAATCTACTAAGTATTAGTCAAATATGTGATAATAAGTGTAAGATAATCTTTTCCGAAGACGGTAGTGAGATCATAAAGGATGGAAAAGTCATTGCCAAAGGGATTAGAAAAGGTGACCTATATGTCATGAAGATTAGTAACAAACCTAGTAACAACATATGTTTAACTACAGTAAGTGATAATTCAACCCTATGGCTTAGAAGATTAGGACACGCAAATATGCGTTTATTACAATCATTAGCTTCTAAGGATCTAGTTAGAAATCTACCTAAACTGAAGTTTAACCAACACTTTTGTGATGCTTGTAAGGTTGGGAAACAAGCTCATTCTAGTCATAAACCTAAGAACATGATTTCAACATCTAGATGTCTAGAACTTCTTCACATGGATCTCTTTGGTCCTTCCGCCATACGGAGTTATGGAGGAAATCTCTACACCTTAGTGATCATAGATGATTACTCTAGGTACACTTAGACTAGGTTTCTTAAGAACAAGATTGAAACTTTTGAACAATTCAAAAACTTTAGCAAGAAAATTCAAAACCAACTGGGATGCACCATAGTTTCCATTAGGACAGACCATGGTAAAGAATTTGATAATGAAGTTCAATTCGGAGCATATTGTGATGCTAATGGTATTACTCACAACTTCTAGGCTCCACGAACTCCACAATAAAATGGGGTAGTTGAAAGGAAAAATAGAACCCTACAAGAAATGAGTAGAACAATGCTAAACGAACAATCCATTCCTCAAAAGTTTTGGTGTAACGCCGTAGACACATCCACATATATCCTTAATAGAATTCTCATTAGGCCAATCATAGGAAAAACCCCATACGAAATCTTGAGAGGTAAGAAACCTACTCTAGATTACTTTAGAGTATTTGGTAGTAAATGTTTCATTTTAAACACCAAAGACTATCTCACCAAGTTCGACCCAAACCCCTACGAAGGTGTATTTCTAGGATATTCACAAACAAGTAAGGCCTATATAGTTCTTAATAAGGAAACAATGGTCGTCGAAGAATCACTCAACGTGACTTTCGATAAGAGTCCTCCCCCACCTAAAACATCACCTTTGGTAGATGATGATTTAGATGAAGAAAATGCCATAGTTGAAAATATAAGAAACCTAGGTATAACTCAAGAAAAGGAAACCATAGAAATAGACGAAACCACCAACATTAAGGAATCTAAGAATCATCCCTTAAACAACGTCATAGGAAGCTTGAACCAAAGAACCCTTAGATCACAAGCTCAAGACAAAAGCAACTTCTTTTGTTTTGTCTCGATCGTAGAACCTAAAAACGTATATGAAGCATTGAAAGATGAAAGTTGGATCATCGCAATGCAAGAAGAATTAAATCAATTTAAGTCAAATGATGTTTGGGAGTTAGTACCAAGACCTGAAAACGTTACCATAATAGGAACCAAGTGGGTTTTTAGGAACAAACTAGATGAGCATGGTATTGTATCTAGGAACAAAGCAAGGTTAGTCGCACAAGGCTATAATCAACAAGAGGGAATTGATTATGATGAAACCTATGCACCGTAGCTAGACTAGAGTCCATTAGGATATTGCTTGCCTACGCTTGTGCATTAGATTTTAAGTTGTTCCAAATGGATGTGAAAAGTGAATTCCTAAATGGTCTCATAAATGAGGAGGTATATGTTGCACAACCTCCAGGATTCATTGACTTTGATAACCCTGAGCATGTTTATAAACTTAAGAAAGCTTTATATGGTCTCAAACAACCTCCTAAAGCTTGGTATGATAGGTTGAAAGCTTTTCTTCTTAAACATGAATACTCAATGGGAATGGTAGACAACACTCTTTTCACTAAGAAGAAATATTCAAACATCATAATCGTCCAAATATATGTCAACAACATTATATTTGGATCAACTTGTCAAGACATGTGTGATGAATTCTCAAAAATCATGCATGACGAGTTTGAAATGAGCATGATGGGCGAACTTAACTTCTTTCTTGGACTCCAAATAAAACAATTAGATGATGGAATATTCTTTAATCAATCTAAGTATATTAAGGAAATGCTTAAGAAATTTGGACTAGAAGATGCTAAGCCTATGAAAACTCCAATGGCTACGGACACAAAGCTCACCAAGGATGAAGAGGGTGAATCCGTAGATAGTACTAAGTATAGAGGCATGATAGGGAGTTTATTGTACCTAACAGCAAGTAGGCCCGTTATCATGTTTAGTGTTTGCCTTTGTGCACGCTTCTAAGAAGATCCCAAAACTTCTCACCTTGAAGCGGTTAAGCGTATCTTCCGATACATTAAAGGCACTATGCACTTAGGATTATGGTATTCTAAGGGGACCGACATAGAAACTATAGTTTATGCCGACTCTCATCATGCGGGAGATTATGTGGATCAAAAAAGTACTAGTGGCATTTTTACCTTCATGGGTTGTTGCTTAATTTCTTGGTTCTCCAAGAAACAAACGGCACTAGCTATCTCCACGACCGAAGCCGAATATGTAAGTGCCAGAAAGGCATGTCAACAAGCACTATCGATGAAACAAGCTCTCGTATACTATGGCATCACACTTGATGACATTCCAATCATGTGTGATAATAAAAGAGCAATTGATTTAAGTAAGAACCCCGTGCAACACTCTCGTACTAAACACATAGAAATTCGTCACCACTTTCTTATGGATAACGTACAAAAGGGTAACATATCAATTGAGAAGGTTCCCATGGAAGAAAACATAGCNGTATGATAGGTTGAAAGCTTTTCTTCTTAAACATGAATACTCAATGGGAATGGTAGACAACACTCTTTTCACTAAGAAGAAATATTCAAACATCATAATCGTCCAAATATATGTCAACAACATTATATTTGGATCAACTTGTCAAGACATGTGTGATGAATTCTCAAAAATCATGCATGACGAGTTTGAAATGAGCATGATGGGCGAACTTAACTTCTTTCTTGGACTCCAAATAAAACAATTAGATGATGGAATATTCTTTAATCAATCTAAGTATATTAAGGAAATGCTTAAGAAATTTGGACTAGAAGATGCTAAGCCTATGAAAACTCCAATGGCTACGGACACAAAGCTCACCAAGGATGAAGAGGGTGAATCCGTAGATAGTACTAAGTATAGAGGCATGATAGGGAGTTTATTGTACCTAACAGCAAGTAGGCCCGTTATCATGTTTAGTGTTTGCCTTTGTGCACGCTTCCAAGAAGATCCCAAAACTTCTCACCTTGAAGCGGTTAAGCCTATCTTCCGATACATTAAAGGCACTATGCACTTAGGATTATGGTATCCTAAGGGGACCGGCATAGAAACTATAGTTTATGCCGACTCTCATCATGCGGGAGATTATGTGGATCAAAAAAGTACTAGTGGCATTTTTACCTTCATGGGTTGTTGCTTAATTTCTTGGTTCTCCAAGAAACAAACGGCACTAGCTATCTCCACGACCGAAGCCGAATATGTAAGCGCCGGAAAGGCATGTCAACAAGCACTATCGATGAAACAAGCTCTCGTATACTATGGCATCACACTTGATGACATTCCAATCATGTGTGATAATAAAGGAGCAATTGATTTAAGTAAGAACCCCGTGCAACACTCTCGTACTAAACACATAGAAATTTGTCACCACTTTCTTATGGATAACGTACAAAAGGGTAACATATCAATTGAGAAGGTTCCCATGGAAGAAAACATAGCCGATATTCTCACTAAACCCCTTAAGCGTGAACCTTTCTTTTATCTTCGTCTAGGATTAGGAATGATGGAACACATATCTTCTTAGGTTTCGTAAATCTTTCACTTCTTCTACTCTGAGTCTCGAATTCTTTTGCGCACAAAAATTAAAATTGGGGAAACAACTCTTTCTTTTTCTTAACAACCATTATTGCATGATAATAATCAAATCAACATTCATTTTGTACATAAAAACCCCAATTCATTCTTTCCAAAAACCTTCTCATGAATAGGAAAATCGTATTTTCTTGCATTGTTAATACAATTCAAAAATGTTTTTTTTCATGCATGCATAATGAGCTCAAGTTCTTTATCGGATCATGTAACAAATATGTAATCCGACATGGATGAGCAAAATTGAAGTTAGGAGACTTTGGATTATCTCTTAGGTTTTTCTTTCTTTAGAGTTGAGATAATCTCATCTCCACATATGTTTCATGTAGGCACACATTAGAAACATTTTCTGAAAATTGCCATGCTTATTGGTGGCGGTCTTTTATCGACTGACGGTCCCCTAAAGATAAAGGACCGTCCACCAAATTATGGGACCGTCTCTCTATTTTTTGTCGTGACTTCTTTTCATGCTTTCTTGTTCCTGCATGCTTGACCAGCCTATCTCTAGGTCTTATCTCACTTCTCTATTTGCTTAAACACTGAATTAATAAAACTAAGCATGCATGCTTTGCTATTCTTGTTCTCTTCTACCTCTACTTAAACCTTCATTTCTTCCATCCATTTTCATGGCATAATCTTCCTTCTTCTCTATCTCATCCATCAAAATGTCATCTCCTAGAAAACCTAGGATGTCGGTCAAACCCATTTGGAGGAAGAAACAAAGCCTTGGCAATTTCATGAAAATTTCCAACACCTCAAACAATCACAATACTAACTCCAATCCAACATCACACCAAGAGGCCTCATCCTCATCTTATCCTTCTTTGCCTCTCAACCACAAAATGAGTCTCCATCTACTCATAAAGAGTATCCAAACCCGAGTTCTCAAGAGCATCCATTACCACCTTCATGTCCACCTCAAATGAAAAATGTCAACTCCCTACACTCCATCAAGGCTCAAGAATTCTCTAATCTTGTTGACTTGAGTCTCCTCAACATCATCCTATCTCAAAAACTTCACCCTCCAACAATGTCTCATCCTACTCTTGCCCAAGTGAATGCCCATGAGGGTTATTGTGCTTGTTGCATTTACAATCATAGCCACTTTCAAAAGATGAAAATTGATCTTGACTACATCATTTCCATTCTCTTGTCACCCGGGTTTCTACCACCTTCAACCAAAACTTCTTCACCACCATATATCCGCAAGTCTTAGACAAGCATGCATGCTCACAAATAAAACCTCTTTCTGATGGCGGTCCCCTATCTAAGTGGCGGTCCCAGATCAATAAAGGACCGTCCACTTCTTTAAGTGACTGTCCCCAGTCCGTGAACCTCTTTGTCTTCTCTTCTTCTCTTTTATGCAGGTTCTCTATATTCGCTTGCATGTTTCTTCTAACTTGTTTTTGTAGCAAAATACCATCGATCGATTCCCTGGTGCCTTCATCTAGGGGATCCACTAAGCAAGGGGGAGTCATCATGATGCCGTCGACCTCTTTCTATTCTACTCTCGATGAAGCCTTTTTTATTCTACAAAAAGGGGGAGAAGAAAACGTAACTCATTATTAAAAACTCATTAATGCCTAGTTTTATCTAAAATGAGTTTATATTTTGTAATCATCAAAAAATGGGAGATTGTTAATACAAATAATGTCAAAAATGTCATTTGCTTTATTCGGTCCCTACTAGTTTTGATAATCACAAAATATAAATACACGATACGTAAAACTATGATTAATAAGTTTTTAATCGAGAAAACTCGTTTCTTCTTCAACATCACTTAAGGTATGTATAGACATCTACCAATTTGTGTATGTGATCAAAGGATTTATTTTTCATCAAAACATCACATTTTCATGTCACAAAACATTTTTACAAAAGTATTTTTGTATAATTAAAAGAAATGTTTTATTAAGAAAATAAATTCAAATTTTAAATTTATAACAGCCATATTTCCCGCTCAAAACCGACATGAATTTTTCACCAGATAAATTTTCACCACGTCAGGACAAAAAGAGGAGCGTCTGTCGGGACGGTCCCTTAGTGATAAAGGACCATCACATATATAAGGGACCGTCCACGCTCCTCCTGACGCCTATAAATACAGAACTATTTTTTTTTAGAAAATTCACCTCTTATGCACTAAAACTTTTTGTATTCCTAAATTCATTTCAAATTATCTTCTTTGATCACATTAACGGGTTCTAAGTTGTTTACAAGTGATCACATTCATCCTTCCTCTAAAGTGCAAGAGAAGAACACTCGTAGTAGTCAAGAAACAAAGTGTTGAAGAAAAGTCTTTCACCTCTCAATCCGTTGTTACGGATCTCTTCTAAACCTCCATTCTTATATCTTGATTCTTGTATGTAATTGGACTTGAGTGCAAGTCACATATTGTGTGTTGTGTTGTTTCGTGCCATCGTGTTGGTGCAAGGTGTGTAGCCACGTGGGCTTTGGTAGATTGGTTCTAGCTAGAATTAGGACTCGACATTCCGCTTAGTATCGTTGAACTTGGTGTAAGCTTGTGTAAGGTTTGTTCCGCCATAAGGGAGCGTGTTGATATAGTGTTTGTGAAACTCTCGAGTGTGAGACTCGAGGAGTGGAGTAAGGCGAAGAGAGAGCTTCGTAGCCAAACCACTATAAATCTTCGTGTCCCGGTTTGACCATTTCTTTCCTTATCTTTACTTACTTGCTTGCTATTGTATTTATTAGTTGTTGTGTTGATATCACATAAAGATCGAATCGAAAGATTTTCATAAAACTAATTTGTAAAAGTAAATTTTCTAAAACGTAATTAAAACGGTGAAACCATTCAAACNCTCTCAAGCCGTTGTTACGGATCTCTTCTAAACCTCCATTCTTATATCTTGATTCTTGTATGTAATTGGACTTGAGTGCAAGTCACATATTGTGTGTTGTGTTGTTTCGTGCCATCGTGTTGGTGCAAGGTGTGTAGCCACGTGGGCTTTGGTAGATTGGTTCTAGCTAGGATTAGGACTCGACATTCCGCTTAGTATCGTTGAACTTGGTGTAAGCTTGTGTAAGGTTTGTTCCGCCATAAGGGAGCGTGTTGATATAGTGTTTGTGAAACTCTCGAGTGTGAGACTCGAGGAGTGGAGTAAGGCGAAGAGAGAGCTTCGTAGCCGAACCACTATAAATCTTCGTGTCCGGGTTTAATCATTTCTTTCCTTATCTTTACTTACTTGCTTGCTATTGTATTTATTAGTTGTTGTGTTGATATCACATAAAGATCGAATCGAAAGATTTTCATAAAACTAATTTGTAAAAGTAAATTTTCTAAAACGTAATTAAAACGGTGAAACCATTCAAACCCTCCCCCCTTCTAGTTTCTACAATCACGAAGAACGTTTAATTATCTTTCTATATGCACTTTGATATACTTTCGACAAATTTTATTCATTTATTTTTTTTCGTTTTTCACATTTTTTTATGTTTTGTCGTCTTTGTTATTCTTTTTTATCGTTGTTAAAAATTGTATGAGAAATCGCATGTGATTAAACACTAATTTGAGTATTTCTAATAAAATCACATGTGATTTTTTAAACATGTAATCTCAATCACATGTGATTTTTCTCACGTGTGATCTCAATCACATGTGGTTTTCACAAATGAACTACTATAATCTATAAAATTACATGTGATTTTATTAAAATATTCAAATTAGTGTTTAATCACATATGATTTCTCATGCAACTTTTAACAACGAAAGAAAAAGAACGTAAAAAAAGCTGAAAAAAAGTTTGTCGAAAGTATATATCAAAGTGACAGTCTATAGAAAAATAATTAAATGTTGGTCGTGACGGTTTAATTCATTTTATCTAACGATTAACGGTTAATGAGATATTTAAATTATAAAAATATGAGAAATATTAAAATGTTTTTAATCTCAGCAATTGATTTCTTTATTAGATAGATAGTGGGGATGAATCTTTCCGTATGCAAAGAAAGTTTGATATCCAAAATAAATCTCCTCATTGAAATAATTAAATCTTCAGTTGAAATATTAGATCATGATTAAAAAAACTAGGGATGAGCATTTAGACCCGAATTCCGACAACGAATCGGAACCGTATCGAAACGGTACCGAATCTGGATATACGGTACGGGATCAGTACCATGAATCGAGTCAAAAAAAAAATTCGGTACCACTAATATGGTACCAATACCAAAGCGGGATAGTACCAAAAAAATCCCGAAATTTGAGTAACTATGTTTTTAAATTAAACAACTAACCAATCGGAAACCAAAAACTATTGAAGATCAAAGTGAAAAGATCGATGTCAGTGGTACATCATAAGGAGGTTTTATATGCATTTCAGTATATGCAATGAAATTTTTTTGATAGTCACACAAATGGATTCCTAACTGAACATAAATAGCCAATTCTGGCTATAAATCTTCTGATATACAGTTCAACAAGAAAAAAGAACAAAAATTAACTTGCCCAAAATGCTCTTCCTGATTACCTAGCCTTTTATATGCATTTCAGTATATGCAATGAAAATTTGATAGTCACACAAATGGATTCCTAACTGAACATAAATAGCCAATTCTGGCTATAAATCTTCTGATATACAATTCGACAACAAAACAGAGCAAAAATTAACCTGCCCAAAATGCTCTTCCTGATTACCTAGCCTTAAAAATTCACTCGCAATCACTCGAAAATGCACGTTTTGTCATTTTTTTTTGTTGTTTTCACATAAAGTTACTAGCATGAAAGATGAAGATTTTTCTTGTTTAACAAAACACGGGAAGAACCGGATTGGTACCGATTTTTCAGTACCGAGTACCGGTACCGGTTCCGGTATCGAAATCCCGTTCGGTACGGTACCAGAACCCCTTTCATACTCGAGAAAAAAACGGTACCATCAAGTCGGTACAAGTTCGATACCAATCTGGTACTGTGCTCATCACTAAAAATCAAAATGAAAAAATTGATACGTGGTTAGTTAGGAAGAGGAAGAGAAGCGTGAAATGAAAATGAGAGAACACAAAAAGCACTTGTTTCATTAGTATGCCTTTTTTAAACATTTTAAAGAAGTGATCACTTTCCATTTGATCTGTCTTCCACTAGCAAAACCTTGTACTATCATTACCATAATACTATTATAATTATTTCACTTTTGGTTTTTACTAGGGATGACAATGGGGCGGAGAATGTCGAGAATCACATTTCTCATCCCCATCCCCGTTTCATACTATCCATTCCCATTCTCGGCCCCATCCCCGTAGGGGAATTATTTTAGATCCCCATCCCTAACGGGGATCAGGGATCCCCTCAAGGATTCTGAGATTTTCCATTCTTAATGAAATAAACATGAAATTTGAACAAACTCATCGAAAATATAAATAATTTGACGCATATAATGACTCAAATAACGTATACCGTACATTGCTAGATTAATTACAATGTGAATCTAATTTTAAAGCATCAAAAATATTGAAATCGCATATAATATAAAAACAATAAGCATTGTGTCATTGTGTGTATCTATCGAAGAAACTTTAGTTGAGTAATATGTAGTTAGTGCTTATACTTTTAACGATATTTGATTATTTAAATATCACATGTGAATAAAAGTATACATGCCAACAGTCCAATACTCACAAACATATACAAGTAAAAACATTTTCCTTCTTCTTCTTCTTCTTATTCTTTTTTAACGGTTTGTTAGTTGTTAGTGGTTCAGGTCCAGCATTGACATCCAATTAGGCAGTATGCTGACCCTGAAACCCGTTTGCTACTCCTTTATCATCTAAAGGGATAAAAGTAATGGGTGGGACTCGAACTTGAGACCTCCCCTAGCCCAACATCCTCTCCCCAAGACACTTTAAGGAAACCTTGGTGGCCAACTAATGTTCAGGGTGAGGTTCGGGTTCAGGTTCAGGGATTTATGATATCCCCATCCATGGTTTCATAATTCAGGGATTCTCCGTCCGCTTCCCTATCCTGGGTCAACTTGAAGAATCCTAGTCAAACCGGGTTTGGGGACCAGGTCCCATTGGATATGGGTTTTTTTGCCACCTCTAGGTTTTACCCTTTATTCTATTCTGGTTCATGTGTATTATCTTTATACTACATTTCTCCACGGCCCGATTTCCGAAGCCTTTCTTTAATAATATGGGCGTGCGTTGTTTATTGTTTTCCTTTGTTTAAAATATGGTCCACCTTTGTTTTGTAGTACTCTGGGTATTATATTATGGTAAATTGGTAAGTGGGAGTATATGGGAATTCCAAGACATCAATAAACTAATATTTTTATCCCAATACCTTTAAAATAATAATAAAAATTACTTTATACTATATACTACGGAGTATGTGGGAATTCGAATTCCGTGCCCAAAAAGGATAAAAAAAAACANTCTGTATGCAAAGAAAGTTTGATATCCAAAATAAATCTCCTCATTGAAATAATTAAATCTTCAGTTGAAATATTAGATCATGATTAAAAAAAACTAGGGATGAGCATTTAGACCCGAATTCTGACAACGAATCGGAACCGTATCGAAACGGTACCGAATCTGGATATACGGTACGAGATCAGTACCATGAATCGAGTCAAAAAAAATTTGGTACCACTAATATGGTACCGATACCAAAGCGGGATAGTACCAAAAAAATCCCGAAATTTGAGTAACTATGTTTTTAAATTAAACAACTAACCAATCGGAAACCAAAAACTATTGAAGATCAAAGTGAAAAGATCGATGTAAGTGGTACATCATAAGGAGGTTTTATATGCATTTCAGTATATGCAATGAAATTTTTTTGATAGTCACACAAATGGATTCCTAACTGAACATAAATAGCCAATTCTGGCTATAAATCTTCTGATATACAGTTCAACAAGAAAAAAGAGCAAAAATTAACTTGCCCAAAATGCTCTTCCTGATTACCTAGCCTTTTATATGCATTTCAGTATATGCAATGAAAATTTGATAGTCACACAAATGGATTCCTAACTGAACATAAATAGCCAATTCTGGCTATAAATCTTCTGATATACAATTCGACAAAAAAACATAGCAAAAATTAACCTGCCCAAAATGCTCTTCCTGATTACCTAGCCTTAAAAATTCACTCGCAATCACTCGAAAATGCACGTTTTGTCATTTTTTTTTGTTGTTTTCACATAAAGTTACTAGCATGAAAGATGAAGATTTTTCTTGTTTAACAAAACACGGGAAGAACCGGATTGGTACCGATTTTTCGGTACCGAGTACCGGTACCGGTTCCGGTATCGAAATCCCGTTCGGTACGGTACCGGAACCCCTTTCATACTCGAGAAAAAAATGGTACCACCAATTCGGTACAAGTTCGATACCAATCTGGTACTGTGCTCATCACTAAAAATCAAAATGAAAAAATTGATACGTGGTTAGTTAGGCTAATGTGCAAGGGGGTGGTGGCTTCACCAATTGGCCCCACATCACGCAAGAAAAGCCTTGCCCACTTACATTGTTCACCGATTGGCCCCACATTACACAAAATAATTTGGTTATGGCTTCACCGATTGATAAAGCTAAAAAAGAGGCCCCATGTGTACTTTTTTATTTTAATTATTGTGTGTGTGAGTGCGTGTGAGTATTTAGTGGGGTATATTTTTATAAAGTGAGTATTTAATTAAAGGTGAAGTTAAAGGTGATGATGGTTTCCCTTGCCCTCCAAAAGGTGAAGAGTGGTGAAGGGAAGTGAGAGGAGAGAGAAAGCTGATGTGTATGGTGAAGGTGTAGTCACCTTGCCTACTAGCCTTAGGAAGAGGAAGAGAAGCGTGAAATGAAAATGAGAGAACACAAAAAGCACTTGTTTCATTAGTATGCCTTTTTTAAACATTTTAAAGAAGTGATCACTTTTCATTTGATCCGTCTTCCACTAGCAAAACCTTGTACTATCATTACCATAATACTATTATAATTATTTCACTTTTTGTTTTTACTAGGGATGACAATGGGGAGGAGAATGTCGGGAATCACATTTCTCATCCCCATCCCCGTTTCATACTATCCATTCCCATTCTCGGCCCCATCCCCGTAGGGAATTATTTTAGATCCCCATCCCTAACAGGGATCAAGGATCCCCTCAAGGATTCTGAGATTTTCCATTCTTAATGAAATAAACATGAAATTTGAACAAACTCATCGAAAATATAAATAATTTGACGCATATAATGACTCAAATAACGTATACCGTACATTGCTAGATTAATTACAATGTGAATCTAATTTTAAAGCATCAAAAATATTGAAATCGCATATAATATAAAAACAATAAGCATTGTGTCATTGTGTGTATCTATCGAAGAAACGTTAGTTGAGTAATATGTAGTTAGTGCTTATACTTTTAACGATATTTGATTATTTAAATATCACATGTGAATAAAAGTATACATGCCAACAGTCCAATACTCACAAACATATACAAGTAAAAAAAAATTTCCTTCTTCTTCTTCTTCTTCTTATTCTTTCTTAACGGTTTGTTAGTTATTAGTGGTTCAGGTCCAGCATTGACATCCAATTAGGCAGTATGCTGACCCTGAAACCCGTCTGCTACTCCTTTATCATCTAAAGGGATAAAAGTAATGGGTGAGACTCGAACTTGAGACCTCCCCTAGCCCAACATCCTCTCCCCAAGACACTTTAAGGAAACCTTGGTGGCCAACTAATGTTCAGGGTGAGGTTCGGGTTCAGATTCAGGGATTTATGATATCCCCATCCATGGTTTCATAATTCAGGGATTCTCCGTCCGCTTCCCTACCCTGGGTCAACTTGAAGAATCCTAGTCAAACCGGGTTTGGGACCAGGTCCTATTGGATATGGGTTTTTTTGCCACCTCTAGGTTTTACCCTTTATTCTATTCTGGTTCATGTGTATTAAATAACGAAACTCCAGGGGTCCAATAAACAAAATACGTTACATAAAGAACCTAATGAGAGAAATCAATCTTAAAACAAAAGGTACATCCAAACTCACTAAAAAATAACATAAGCCCAAAACCCTCTAATTAGGGTTTAGAACAATCCTGAACCCTCCATCAAAGATCAGGTCACCAATCAAAATCCAATGCAACATTAATCTCAAGATACAAAATGACTTGTAAGTGAAATCCCATCTCATTTTTCCATTTTAGTTATTTTTATACATTTCAGCTCAACCCATATATGTAAATGTTGACAAAATCAAAATTTGATGAATACCCTTTTGTTATTTTGCAGAAATATTTGTGGGTTTTGTGAATCTTGATATGCTGATACGTAATCGGTTATTTTCGGTATCTGAGATGATTGCTGAACTGCATTATTTGTTTTGCACACCAACTGTTTGTAAAAATGCTTTAACTGGAAATAATGGGGTGTCGTTTATATCGGTTAGACGACGGAACTTTTGCGTGTCGGAAGGTAGGGTAAATGGTGGTGTTGTTTGTTCGCAAGCTAGTGTTAATGGTAATCGGATTTCGCGGGTTGTGAGGACGGAAGCGCAAACTGCGCTTTTTGATTATTTGCATTTTACTAGAGGGTTTCATTTTACTGATGCGGAGTATATGAGTAAGAATTCGCCTAATTTTATTCAGAATTTGTTGTCTGTGGTTGATAACGAGCAAGATGTGTCGCGGGCTTTGTCTAAGTATTTTAGGTATAATCCTATCAATGAGTTTGAACCGTTTTTGGAGAGTTTAGGTTTGAATCCTTCTGAGTACCCGTCGTTACTGCCTAAGTCGTTGATATTTTTAGGAGATGATGGTTTATTGCTTGATAATTTTCATGTTCTTTGTGGTTACGGGATTCCTAGAACGAAGATTGGTAAGATGTATAAGGAAGCGAAGGAGATATTTGGATATGAACATGGAGTATTATCCTTGAAACTTAAGGCTTACGAGAAATTAGGGTTGAGTAAATCAACGGTTATTAAACTCGTAACATGCTGCCCTTCACTCATGGTTGGACGTATTGATCATAATTTTCTTACAGTTCTTGATAAGCTGAAAAAGTTTGGGTTCGGAAATGAATGGATTGGTAGTTACGTATCAGAGAGAACCACTTTGGATTGGGATAGGATGTTGGATACGATGAGTTTTCTTGTGCAAGTTGGTTATGACGATGAACAGATGAAAATTTTGTTTATAGATAACCCTGCACTTTTGTTCGAAGGTTCAGGAAAACAGATTTACGTGCTGGTCGGCCAGTTATTGAAACTAGGGTTTAGAATGAACCAAATCTACGACCTTTTCTTAAAAAACCCGCAGATTTTATCATCAAAATCGGCAAAGAATCTTTGGTCAGCAGTGTGTTTTTTGGCTGAAATTGGGATGGATGCAGAAGAAATCACAAGCATCGTCGCTACCCATATGGAAGTTCTTGGTTCTAATACTTTAAAAGTGCCGATTACTGTCATGAACAGTTTAAATATTAGAAAAGATGAATTACGTCGAGCTATAAAGAAAGATCCTATGGAGCTGATTAATTTAGCCACTAAAAAAGATACTAAAGCAATTGAAAATCAAGATTCCAATACTTTTGTGGAAAGAAGAAACTTTTTGTTGAGATTGGGTTATATTGAAAACTCTGATGAGTTATCGAAAGCTCTTAAAAAGTTCCGGGGCAGAGGAGATCAACTACAGGAAAGATTCGATTGTTTAGTGCAAGCTGGACTTGATTATAATGTAGTTTCAAGCATGATCAAGCGAGCTCCTTCAGTGCTAAACCAGACAAAAGATATTCTTGAGAAAAAGATTGATTGCTTGCAGAACCACTTAGGTTATCCATTGGAAGCTGTTGTGGTGTTTCCGTCATACTTATGTTATGATATCCAGAGGATTAATCTCAGATTCTCGATGTATCTATGGCTACTAGAAAGAGGTGCTGCGAAACCAAAGCTATCATTGAGCACCATTCTTGCATGTTCGGATGTGAGGTTTGTGAAATATTTTGTTCATGTACATCCTGAAGGGGTTTCAACATGGGAAAGTCTGAAAAATTCTTTAAATTCAAGATAATAAACGAGATCCTTAATTTCTTTCTGATGTTCCATATACATTTTAAAGTATTCTCTCAACTCCGATCCAACAATATTGCTTGCTTTCTCATAGTTTGTTGTACAATTCTTCCCGTTTACCTCCTCTTCCCCTGTCTTAGCTAATCTACTGGTGAATCTAGGATTTTCAGCTAGTACTACAAGATTTTGTTATCGGGGATTATACACGGCAATAGGAATTTTGCTAGTAGTAAAACATTGTCCTAATCAAATGTTGTAATTCTTATGTACGTAAGGAGTATTTATTATTGTATCGCATACATAGTATTCAAACGTCCTGCTCCTGGAACATGGTTTTCATGTTATAATGTTTTGTTATGATTCAGCATATTTCAATGTTAAATTACTGTAAACAAACTTGTCACAGATTGATGGGAGTTGTCCATTTTAATTTATACTTGAAAGCAAACGTTGAACCAAGTTTTGTCGGTCTTGTAAATGAAAATGTTGCACGGTTGGTACCTTGGAACGGTTAAGATAACCCAGGTCCTATAACAATCTCAATACGACTGTTTTGCAAGTGCTTTTTTTTTTTTTTTTTTTTTTTTTTTTTTTTTTTTTGGGTATACGAACACCCCCTTGATATTTAGTTCTAAATATGGTGTTTGAGCTTTGGTGATGGTTTAAGAATTATGGACAAAAAGAATGGTTATGCCGTAAAGTATCAGTAAAGAGGGAAGTCTGATGACAGATGATTAAAATATGGACCAAGATCTTTGAACTACAACTAGATCAAACAATCACATATACGACTTCAGTTCTTGTCAACAAGCATAGTAAGAAGCCGCACAAATCTTGAACATATACTAGTGAAATGAATTACTACACCACTGATGTGTGGTATGCAGGATTACATAATTGAATGAAATAAAGGAAATCCCTGAACAATGACATGTGTACCTCTCCAGCTAAGGCATTTCATTTAGAAGCTTACAGAAAAACCTACAGAAAGGTACCCCCTGTCATAAATATTACAATTCAAGTAACCAAATACGTATCATATACTCCGTAAATGAATAACTACATTAAGGAAATGCCACCAACTTCAAGTTCTGAGAAATAGGGTTCTAAAGTAGCATGTAGATACAGTCATACAGACATTGGCCTAAACCCGGTGTAATTGCATATGCATTGCTAACATGAGTGTATCTGCTTTTGTATTAAGTATTAACATAAAGATGTGAATGAGAGAACACTTGAAGTCTGGGTACAAAGATAACATATTGATACAGATTTTGGATTATGCGAAAGATAAACTGCAGATATGTGGTTTTCAAAAATACAATTCTTATTGAAGTTAGCAATCTATGGGTGCTTGAAGCTAACAAGTTCAATATCAAATATGATGATCCCCAAAGTAGAGCCTTCTCCATTCGCAAGGCGTGTTGGATTGAAAATAGTGGTGAATAACCTTTGCCTGTCAAAAAACTGTTAAGCAAAAATTTTAGATATGTTGATACAACAATTTATTATTATTATTATTATTATTATTATTATTATTATTATTATTATTATTATTATTATTATTATTATTATTTTGCTATTGCTATTGCTATTGCTATTGCTATTATTATTATTATTATTATTATTATTATTATTATTATTATTATTATTATTTTGTTGATAAATTTGGAGACCCAAAACTCAAGTAAACAAGAAGCCACTCGTCACTCTTAGACATAACAAACACACAGACACACATACACACACTCGATCTCTCATAGTCATAGCTAAGTTCCAAAGGGAGTCTGGTAACCCAAAGAGAAAAACCTCAAATGATAAATGCAACATATCAAGGACTAGTTAAACATTCTACTTAATGTGTATACTCAATTCATCTAAACCACATTTTATCGAATTCAATTGATACTTATTCTCTTGTTATGGGTTGATTTATGGTCAAAATTCTTTGCATGCCTTCTTTTTCATTTGGACTAAGAAGCACTATAGCTAATACAACAACAACAACAACAACAATCCCGCCAGAGCGAAGTATGGGGAAGCAGTATAGCCTATAAGCAATATAGCTAATAGAAAGGGAAATTCCATCTCATTTACGCAAAAATGAGTCATGATTAAATGGGTCAAACGGGTCAATTAAAAAGTAGCCAAAAAGGAAACAAGTCATGCATATAATGTCACTTTCTTATACTAAACAAGTCATGCATATAATGTCACTTTCATATACACGTATATGACTAACAGAGGGGGAGAGTGTAAGTGGAGTAGAATTGACAGGGTGCTCGTATGTTCTAATGTTTTCAATAAATGGCCCAATGCGTGTGTTAGAGCTCTACATAGAGATCTCTCAGATCATTCACCATTGATTCTGTCGCTGATTGATACGAATTTTGGTCCGAAACCCTTTCGTTGGTTTGATTCTTGGATGGATAGGCCGGGATGTGAGGAGTTGGTTAAATCGGTGTTAGTGGGAAGTCATTTTGAGGGGCCCTCGGATAAGATTTTGAGTATGAAGCTGAAAAGTCTTCGCAATAGATTGAAGGTGTGGTATAAACTTTGTAAAATTAAAGAGGATGAAGATGTGAATAGACTTCGAGCCGAAAAGGAAGAATACGAGATTCTGATGGAAAATAAAGAATTGGAAGAGCAGGATTTATGGGTCTGGTCCGAGTGCAAGAAGAGTCTCGAGGAGATAGAGCTTCATAGATCCCGGGATATCAAACAAAAGTCACGGGTGAAGTGGGCGTCTCTTGGGGATGAAAATACGGCTTTCTTTCATGCTGTTGTAAATGGGAGAAAAGCTAGGAATGCTATTCCGGGTCTTGAGGTGAACGTGGAATGGGTTTCAAAACTGACTCTCGTAAAAAAGGAGGTTATGCGCTTCTTTAGAGATCACTTCAGAGAAGACTTTACTCATCGTCCGTCTTTAGAGTGCGTGGGTATTAAAACAGTTAAGGAGGAGGATTGTGAGTTTTTGATTGCTTCGTTTTCTAAACAGGAGATCAAAGATGCGGTTTTTGAATGTGATTCGAACAAGGCGCCGGGTCCGGACGGATTTAACTTCCGTTTTGTTAAATGTTTCTGGAATCTGCTAGAGGAGGATTTCTTTCGTATTATGTCCGAATTCCATGACACAGGTATTATCAATCCAGGTTGCGGATCTTCCTTTATTACGTTGATACCTAAGGTAAAAACGCCATTAGGTCTCAAAGATTATAGACCTATGATGAGTGTGTAAATACTCATCATTTTTCTATCATCTGAACTGCCAAAACATCCAAAAAAACCAAATAATGCATCAAAATTGTGAAAATATTCCAAAAGTGTGTTTTATGTATTCTAGATGCAAAATGTTTGAAAACAAATGAAAAACAAACAAAGTTTGCACAATTGGCAGTTTCAGTCCCTCAACTCTCATAAATTGTCAAAACTAGTCCCTGGATATTTCAAAATATGCAAAATATCATAAAAGGTCCTTGGGGATTCACAAGTTGTCAAAACAAACCCTTTGAATATCAAAAATCACAAATTTACAACTTTGGTCCCCCAAGTTTGAAAAATGTCAAAAATAGTCCTTGGTGAATTTAAAAAGTGAAAATAATCAAAAATAAACCTTGTACTATTCATAAATGACACAATTGGTCCTTATGGTAAAATTTTGGCAAATTACAAGTTTGGTCCCTGAAGTTTCACAAAATGGCAGAAATGGTCCCTGGATATTTAAAATGGGAAAAAGGCAATTATAGTCCTTTGGTTATTCAAATATGGCAAGATTAGTCCCTTGGAATACTTTGGAAACTTGTCAAAATCAGTCCCTCAAAATCCAGAATTTACATAAATAGTCCTTGTGAAAATAACAAACCAAACGGATCCACTTATTATATAAACCCAAAAGTCCAAATCCAACCCAATCTACAAACCAGACCCACCCCTTGGCCCTTTTTCTTATTTGGCCCAATCACCCCCACAAGCCCATAAAACCTAAGCCCTTCTCACCCCGTGTATAACTCACCCTCTCCCTCCCCGTTCACACCTCAAAACCACCCTGGTTTTCTCTGCAAAACCACCCCACTTGCCAGTCACCTCCCACCGCCCAAACCATCACCTCACCACTCTCACCTAACCCACTACCCCCCACAATAAATGCACCACCCTCCACTATCCCAATTGCAGTTATAAAAGTTTGGCGCCAAAACCATTTAAACGGCCAGGATCATTCACAGACCATCCAATGGTCCCAATTGAAGTGGGAAAGCACAAGGAAGCTCCTAGGAACCCTAATTCTCAGCTATAAAAGGATGAAGAAGGAGCAATGAAGATCATGTAGTCTATTAGCTTAAAATTAGTGTCGTAATTGTAATTTTCAGAATTCTAGTGTAGTTAAAAGCTTTCAAATTGTATTTTCAGTGTTCTTAGTGTGTTGTAAACTCAATTCAAGTATCAATTTCAAGTTTCAATCCAATTTTCAGTTTATACCATTTTCAAATTCAAATTTCCACAATTATGTTAAAGTTGTTGTTTTATGTAATGAAGGACTGAATTAGGACACATAAGCTCCAGAAAGCTCCCAAGAGCTTTTAGAAACCTTAAAAAGCAATCTAGTATCAAAAAGCAAAAAATACAAAAAAATCAAGAAAAATACAGTGAAAAATAAAAAATTGCAGGTGAAGATGGTAGATTGCTGGAGCACTGTACATTTTGGATGGCAGTGGTATTAGAGACCTGTGGAGGTCATTAGGTTTGGTTCTTGGTCCTTGGTTACTTGATTTGGCTTGGAGTGCACTTTGTAAGCTCAATACTCACCTTTTGCATTTTACTGTACTCATGCTTATTAGCTTATTTCCTTTGTTTATTTATGCTTATGTAGTGTATGTAAGTTAGTTTATTGCTTAAAATTGCTTGTTAGTTCATTAGA
>LBNU01018496.1:0-24902 GCA_014162995.1 Artemisia annua | reverse complement strand
GCAGTCATTGAGTGTATTGAAGCGATTATGAGGCGTTTTTTGTGGGCGGGTTCTACTGAAGAGAAAAAGATCTCTTGGGTAGCGTGGGATGTTATCAAAAGGCCAAAAAACGAGGGTGGGTTAGGTGTGAATAAACTGCAAGATATTAATGAAGCTCTTCTCCTCAAATGGGCGTGGCGATTCAAGAAAGAAGGTAATTGTTTGTGGAAAAAGGTAGTGGTCGGTTGTCATGGGTCGAGCCGAGCTTGGAATATGTTACCTTGTAGTCTCTCGGCTAGTGGTTGTTGGAAACGGATAGTGAAAATTGGCGAGAAAAAGATCCTAAATGGTAGAGATCTAAACAGTTATTTTGTGGGTATTGTTGGGGATGGGTCGTCTATAAATTTTTGGGGTCATACATGGCTCCGGAATGAGCCGCTTCGTATAAAATATCCACATCTTTTCAGTTTGGAAAAACAGAAATTGGTTTCGGTTGCTACCGAGTGCAGATTCATAATGATGTCAAAACTTTAAATTGTGGCGCAGGAATCCTTCAACCTATGAGGAGGTTACTGAACTGTTTGATTTATTATCGGATATATATGACCATCAGTGGAAGGGTGGAGCTGATTGTTGGGAATGGAAGGGGGACAAGAATGGCATGTACACTGTTAAGAAGGCGAAGAAGTTGATCTCCAAAAGGTCGATGGCTGTCATTTCGTCTAACATGACATGGGCGGGTTGGACACCTCTGAAGTGTAAAATCATGGTGTGGCGTGCGGATCTTAACAGGTTACCTACAAGGGTGGAGTTGGTTAAGCGCGGGATTCATTTGGACATCTTGTCATGTCCTCTATGCGATGCAGACCTGGAAACATCGATTCATTTGTTCACGGGTTGCTTGTTCTCCTCCGAGATTTGGGCTAGGGTGGGAAGTGGTGTAGATTAAGCCCGATTTTTGCTTTTGATGTAAGGGATCTCCTGATGTTGGCGGATAATCTAACGAAGACTAAAAAGGAGAAGCAAATCATACGAGGCATCATTTTTACAACAATGTGGTCTATATGGAATGAACGGAATGCAAGAATCTTCAATGGTAAATCGCGGAGAGCTATCGCAGTGGTGGAAACCGTTAAGTCGTCTTCGTTCTTTTGGATTCGTCATAGATCTAGATTGAAAGGTATTGATTGGANAAGTTACAACCTCTTTGTGGGACAGATTTTTTAAGAAAAAGTGGACCATTTTAATATAATAATGAAAAACAGTGACATAATAATAAATAATGTTTATTTACCAGGTAAAACCCTTTACCCAAAAATAATACTTGTTGGCATGTCAACCTAATCCATTTTGACATGCCCTAAAAGCTACTCTCATTTGATACTTTGAATAGCTTACATTTGGTGGAATGGGCTCCTGATCCATGCTTTGATATCCTTGGGTTGGCGGGATGATGACACGACGAATACCTCCCACTTTCATTGATCTAACCGCTGATTCGATTCCTGCTATGACCTGGACTAGGGTTAACAAATAAAAAAACAGTTCGTAGCCCAAATAACTAAAACCTTTGATATATCTGGAGGTAGAAAAATGGAAGGAGGGGTCAGGTAAACGGATTAACGTTCAAACAACAGATAGTTTTGGAAGGGTCGGCTTGACCTAAACACAAGTTCTCCATGTTTATATTAGAAAACTAATGTGATTATAGAAAATATAGTATTACAATTACTTTTTAATAAGAGAATAACGCAATTTTGCTTTTGGGAGTTGTACGCCTTGAATATACTTTTTAGTGGCTTTCCACCTGTTTCTCCCGTATGACCCATTTCACTTTTAGACTGAGCTTCTTGATTTTACGTACCCATTTAACTCATTCAAGATAAATTACAACACAAATCAATCCGTTTTTCAGTATATTTATCACATCTATCATACATCTATACTAGTGACAAGCTGTCACATAAATCATAGGTCTAGAAAAACAAAGCGTTTAAAAAATGATTTGTTTCAGTCCAAACAAATCTGCCTACTGATTCTTCCATTGGGTATTTACTTCATAAAGTTTTGTATTAATTTACAAACCATGAGTAAATTACTAGCAAATGAGATAGAAGTATATCAATACTATTATGAAACTTACTTTGCCTGAACCAAGAGTGAAGCTAAAAGGAACAGGTTCACCAGTTTCATCTTTGTGGTCGTAAGTTGAGTCAAAGCGCCACCCCTGCTTAGCAGCTAAACGTCCATAGTAATGAATGGCAACCTGTCCCCCAACCAAAATATGCAAATTCATCCTCTTTATACACCAGCACACTTGACCAAGCCAATTAATTAAACACCAGGTTTAGGTATGCAGTTCATTACACATGTTAAAATGTTTAGCACTACTAGAAACCTTTGCAAATGCATTAAACGCACATAACATACAACAAGTAACAATTTCAGTAATGGTTGAATTAAATTAAATTTCGGGTCGATTTCATAACCGCAGACAATCTGCTGCCTCATTGCTACTTAAGTAGACAGTGAAAATTTAACTTGCATTCTAATATAGCCAAATTTGGGATTGCTCGATCATTTCTAGACTTATGTTTAGATTCAGTCATAATAAACCGCTCAACTTAATTATCTATTTGAAACAAGTATAATTAAGACCTGATCGCCATTGACAGGAGAATCAATGCCAGTACCAACACGAATATCCAGCACTTTAACACCTCCAGACTCAGCCAAATCGCTAAACCTCGGAGTCTCGGTTACGGCAACAGCTTCCAAACGCCGAAAAGGAGCCGAAAACACTGTCACTGTTGCAAGTAAAGATAAACTTCGTCTCTTCGTTACGAATTCACCACATGTTGTGGTTATGGCGTTTGGGTGATGATTATTGTTGTTGTAACAGAAGGTTATTATGTCGGGAAGACTTGAACCGTGGTAGCTTTTTAACTGTATCATCATCATCATCATCTCTCTGTTTGTGTGTGGTTGAGTTTTTTTCTGTTATGTTTGATTTCCATACCAGAGTTTTATTTACTACTTACATCCTTTGACTATTCATTATAAACATTAAAGTCCTTGATAGTACTTATTATGTTGCTTAAAGGGTACATACTGTATGTAATTTACTAAAGAGGGAATTACCTAACTAAGCCAAAAAAACACCCTTGGTCCAAGACTCGGTCAATTTTTGCACCATTTTCCCATTTTGGTCATTCTCAACTGTTCAAATGTTTGACTTCACCCATTTAGTGACACGGGTCTCTGCCTTGTACTTTTTTTAAGCATCTTTGGCCCACTATAAGTGGAGTCGAGCAGTTGAGCATGACACATGTCATTAAAATGGATAGAGACCAGTTAAACAGTTGAGCATAACCAAAATGAGAAAAATGTGTTTTTTTCCTTAGTTTGGTAATTTTCTCTTTACTAAATTAGTTTGCAGAAAAATTATAATTTTGGGCCTTTCACATATTTTAAATTTTATTTTTATATGTGGAAGTTGATAAAGCCCAACCTAACTTGACCAGGCTACATTTTGTTTGACATTAGGTTTCAGTCGATTGATTTTGAATTGCTTTTTAACAAAAGTTAGATGAATAATAAATTGATTAGTTAAGAGTTAAGACTAGTTTTTATCGTGACCACTATCATCACTTCCACATTGGCACCACATTATCATTTAGCACATCATCAAATTTTATCACCATTAAAAGTACCACTTTACACAAACATACTTCACATATTCTAAAAAATAATAAATAAATAAATAAATAAAGGTGATTGTGGTCACCACTATGGCAATTTTTAAAGATGATGTGGACCTCTTTTATAGAGGGTGGCGCGTGATGGAGGTGATAGAAGTGATGGCTCACTCTTCACAAAAACAAGCCTATAGTAAAATCTATAAATACTCTGGGTGCGTTTAGTTGGAGAAATAATTCTCTTGTTTTTTATTTCTAGTTTTGTAAAAATTTGGAAGGGAAATTTATCTCCACAAAACACTTGAAAATACGAAAAACGCATTTAGTTGATGTTTTTACTTCCATTTTACAGAAGGGGAGGGAGGGATGTAGGTTACACGTGAAAACAAGGAAAACAATTAAAATTTTTTTAGTAATTTTACTTGTTAAGTTAGAAAATTGAGGATTCTGTGTATTGCAAAATATTTTATTGGAAACGCTGATTTGAACGCAATCTTTATTTTCATTGTTTTTCATAAAACATTTTGTGAAAAACAAGAGTGTTTTCACCCAACAAAATGCACCATCTATGTTCTAACCAAAATAACTCTGCTTTCTTTTAAACCACTCATTACGCTTCCAGAAACTTACACTAGCAGGTAACTTCCGACGTGGCTTTTGTTTTTCATCAATCACATTGACAATTTCGTTTCCAATTCTTGATATTTGGATTCCTGGTTGTTATTATACACTTTGGTTTACCATTTCTTAATTGATTTCTAAACCAAGTCTATCATTATGGTAAGCATCTTGTTATCTAAATACCTTCCAGACAACATAAAGAGCTAAGACCTCTTGAATTAGGAGATTGATAGAGCACTCAAAACACCACACTGCGCTGATTTATGTTAATGATATACCAAAAACAATAATACCAATTAGATGTTTTTTAAGAAAGAGTATTACTATCATAAAATTTTCTGACTAGAGTACAAAAAGATTTCATTCGGGTAAATATTACATGCGAACTACTCTGGATTTAATCAACAATAGCATGGCTAACCTGAGAGAATTAATGATGATACACCGTTGATTATCTTCGGGAAGTAATGTCATGAATCATCTGTAAAATCCGAGAGACTATCTAACATTTGACTTTCTGCAGAAGCAAAGGACTCGGATGTTGTAATGGTAGAAAGGGACGAAGGAGAGCCGTCAGAATCTGAGATCACTTCATCATGTAAATCATCATCATCATCATCATCATCGTCGTCGTCGTCATGCAAGATTAAATGGTCTTCATCAATTTCAGAATTATCTGATCCTTCACCTCCCATCAAGAGCTTGTTAATTGCAGCCTTGGCGGTTTCCACAAACCATTCGTCCTCAGGAAGTGTACTGGTGAGATTGAAAGGTTAGGTGCAAACTAGAAGGAGCAATTTCATTTATTTAACCCACTTTTTTTGAAATGGTTAACTTTGGGTTATTTTGTATTGGTAACAAGTCAAATAAGCAATATATCAGAATAAGCTATAAAGGAAATGGCCAAAACAGCTTAGAAGTCGCACCAAGTATATTCATGTGATACGATTTTCTAAATTATTTTATTCAAAAAATTTAGATTAATAATTCTGATAATAGTTTTATTTTTATTACTTGTGTCTTGATAATTGATGAAATTTATTGAAGAATTGATGGGTCGACTCATAACCCATACTGCCCCTTTCGCGACTTATAGAGCAAGCCAATATAACATAATATGAATCTGTACCAGGTGAGGGTTGAGGAACAAATATTAGAGTATATCAGGGAAAGACACACCTTTGTTGGTCTAAACCTCTGGCTGAAAATGTTCTTATAGCACGAGCAATTATGGAGGATGCCATCTGGTGCACATTTCTGGAAGGGTAACCAGCAAACCGTGCGATTTCAACAGTGAAGTGCATGTCAAGAATTAACTGCAACAAAAATGTAGAACTATGGCTTAATAAAATAAGGTGGAATACATCAATCAGACAGCAATTTAAAATGAGGCAATAAAATAAAGTGACTAAATCCCAGCTCCAGGTTCATCCGAGCGTAGCTCCTAAGGCACAACTCAAACGATGTTCACATGACATAAGCCACAACTAAAAAATCAGAGCTAAAACAAGCATATATAATCAGCTATTGAGAGAACTAATGGACATCCAATTTTAGTTATTTCCAGTCTATTCCATATAAATCAATCTCAAAATAAGTACGTTGTTACTTCATGAACGTTTTAAATAGTGGAAAGTACATACACAAATACAAAGCTAGAAAGGTAGTTGAGCAATAACAACCAGAAGCAACTTTGCAATCTCGTTATACTAGCAGGTTCAGAAGTTTACAGTCATATAAGATCAACATATTATTTACTAATAAGTTACCTGTTGCAACCCTTGTGGGTGAAGTTTCGACACTTCATTCTCCAAAACACCCCAGAAATCCTCTTCGTTAGACATCAACCACATGACTACAGTCTCGGTTAGCCTGGCAAGCAACACTTTCTGTATCTTTTCTTTCCCAAGTAACACATCACCTGCAACAGTTGCTAACTGCTGTAACTTCCCAAATAATGCCTGTATAATCCACATAGAGAAGGTTGGTTGTTAGCTTCAAAATACTTGCTCCAAGCTTTCCAAAAATGAATTTATAAGACAAACATTATGCATAATGGTTACAACTTGAGTAGTGATTACACTAAATCTAAAAATCATATAGATGAAGTGTTTTTTACTAGCAAGGTCAAGGTTGCGAGTTACAAACATAGCCTCTTTGCAAAACACAAAAGGTGGTTCTGTGTGAAGACTTCCCTCCCCAACCCTCAAAAATTCAAGGAGAGATTAAATCAACTTTGATGAAACATCCAAAAATAAAAAATTACGAGGCAGAACAAATTAGTAAAATGAATAAAAGTGTAACATCTTGAGACAAGAAATACTTGTATTGGTTAGAGACTTGACCTGGAAGGGTAACGAAGGCAGAGGATCAGAATTCCAATTGAGATCATCGCCTTCACCAGTTAGATAAATATGTGCATCAGGTCTTGTTGGACCATCTCTTGAGTAAATAAAATTCAGAACATATTGTCTACAGAAATGATCTCTAAGCTTATCTAGTGAATGCTGAAGCTGCTTTCTCCAGTCCTTATAATCAATCATATTGTTCATTAAAGGTGCAATGTCGTCATTAACTCCACCTCCTGCTTCCTTGCTTTCATTTAAAATACTCCAAATTGAGGACATCACCATTGGTAATAGCTCCTCTGCAATGGTAAATGCAGTACCCAACAGTGCAAGCTGTTGGGAATCTGTCTCAGCCTTAAAAGGTACTGCTTCTTTCAACTCCATCAAACTATCATCTTCAGATGGTTCAGGTAAAGCTTTTATCAGTTCATCCATGTATTGATCAAAAAGTTGCAAAATTCTAGTCAAAATATTCCCTCCAAAATGCAAAATGACTAGGCTCGTTAACTGATCCACTATACCCTGCATGAAATAGAATATGTCACATCACTTGTAATCAAATAAGTAACTCCTCCTTGATTGACACCATAGCACAAATATATAATTTCAAAACATGTAGTTTGTTGTATCTAATAATGCAAATAAAAAGTTTTGGTGTTTTCAAAATAACTAACATAGAATCACCAAGTTGGTAGATGTTGAAGAAAGAAACCCATTGCTATGGTCCCGACTTATGGATCTGGTTATGGGTCTTTGTAGGGTGAAATCAAATGGCGGTGTAGAGTGTTTCTTTGCTGTTCTTCCTTTTCTGTTTGGTTTACTCGTGAGTTTTGAGAGCTCAACTGAGAGAACACTCCGATCTCTTTTAACACACAGATTTTTGGAAAAGACAAATTGCCTTCCTTTTTCTTACTATTTCATATATATGAGGAATTACGATTTACATCTTACAACTGCTTGCAAGAATTAACTACCTAAGAAACAGCCTAACACTAGATAACTGTTTTAGACAAAGAAATAACTAGAAAATTAATTATAAAGACTACTAAGATACTTCATTGTTGCAGCTAGCCTTATAGACCATAGTGATATAACACCTACATATGTATTACGAGGGCATGGTTGCAAAAAGCGTTAGTCGACCACCGCCTAGCTAGTAATCAGCCAAGGCGGGGCCTAGGCTGATTGGACTTTTCTATATATAAATTTTAAAATTATATGTATATTGATAAATTTTAGCATAAATAACTAAGTAGGTCTAAAGAAAGATAGATGTTGGGCTTTAAATGAAAATTAGGGGGCTTTCACTTAGTTAAATTAGGGTGTTTTTAAGTAAAATCTCATTTTCTTTCTTTTTTTCTAGCCACCATCTCATGTCTCTCATCTTCTCTTCTTCTCATCTACAACAATTACATCACAAAGTTTATTCTTACACGCCATTTAAAAACAAGATTCGACCAATTGAAAGAAAAAACATAATTTAAATTTTAAAAACCGTGTTGACAGCCACTGACCGGCGTTGACCACCGTTGACAGTCGTGTTGACTGACGTTGATCGCTTTTTTGGCCGCCTAGCGTAAAATCGAGGCGGCCACCTTTTACAACACTGTACGAGGGTATCTGGGATTGCTTATCTGCTTATTTTGAGCTGAAGCAGTTTTTAGTGTTTGGATAAAACTGCTTATTTGCTTAATTTACAGAAATAAGCCGTTCAGAATATGCAGGTTGCTACCTGATTATTTTTAAGCAGATAAGCACTGCATAATAAGCAATCCCACACACCCTGCACATACATATCTCCAATCATATTTTACTAAATTGCACATTGTTTTACAACTTTTTGTTGAGAAGCTAAACCCCTTTAAAATAGCTTTGTTATTGTAAATATATTAATCATTACAGCTTAAAGGCGGAAATTCTAACCCATTCATAAGAAAGCGTTCACTTATGGCTGTATGTTGTGTATTACAGCTACAATGAGTCAGACCAAGAAAATAACAGTTATAAAGAAAATGGTCAACTGGGTTGAACAGGTTAAAAGTTTCCTAGAGCATATTCAGCTTTGAAATAAAGTTTTTGTTATTATACTTGACAGATTGACTATTTATAAGGTTAGAAACACTCAAACCAAATTTGGGCCCTTAGCAGAGCAACCCAACCCGACCCTACCAGTGCTAAAAATTACCCAATCTTGAACCACCCAGCATGCCCATTTTGCCACGTCAACTTACAAGTTATTCAAGTAATGTTGATAAGCCTCTTTTCAGTCATCTATTTTTATTTATAAGCTATACTATTATCTTCGTATGCCTGCCAGACACATTGTGAAGTCATGTCCCAATAATACAAAGTTTACATGCAATAGTTCTACAGCCAACTAAATCTAAAATTTACCAAATGCGTCATTAGATAAAGTGAGTGGATATCTGGGTTGGAAAAGCAATTTCCTTGTTAGTATTTAAACAAATGTCTATATAGATTCTCTAGAGAAAGAAGAGTACTCACTTTGACCATGAAAATGAACCTCGTGCCACTATCAACAAGCAGGCCATCAGAAGTTATAGCAAAAGTAGACAACGGTGATGCAAGGCGGGGTGACAGTGGCATAATGTCATCATTTCCAGAAAAATCAAAAACTAGTTTCCTTGCCCTTCTGAAATTTAATTCAAGAACTTCTTCCATATATGGCTGCAGAAGCACCAAAAGCACCTTTGAAAGCTTAAGCCCCTGTGGTTCCAATGCAGCACAGTGGTTAAGGCTAGCCTGAACACAAACGCTTGCAGAACGCAAAGCTGAAACAGTCTCAGATGAAGGTGCATTCTCCTTAACCAACCGCACAAATAATTCAATCTGCCGTTCTGCCCACTGAACAACTCTGTTACTGTAAACCATATCATCACCAAACATCAAACCCAACTCTTTTGTTGTTGATGAGATTGTAGAAAATACAAGGTTAGACAAGGTAGCTGAAAATGTTTCTGGGTAACAAGGACATGATGGAAGAAAGACGTCGATATTTTTTTGAAGACGTGCTCCCTTTGCCTTTAGGAAAAGCTGATGTGCAAGAGGACCTTTTCCAAGCTTTAATAAACCAGAAACTGCCATTTTCAGATCAGCAGCACTGATCAATGTCTGATCTATTACCTGAATCAGCTGTTCCTCAATCACTGATTTTCTTTTCAGAATAGCAGACTTGTATGATGCCAGTTCATTCGATAAAGTATCTCCTGAGTTTTTCAGCTCTAGATGTCTTCTTTCTTCAGCATCTATTGCCTCTATTGCTTCCTCCACTTTATGCTCAGCCAGAAAGGCATCAATGTTCCCAAGAAATAATCTCTTCTCATCTTGTGCTTCATTTGAAAATAAATTGTCATATTCGTTGTCTTTTTTAAGTTCTTCGGAATTCAAGAGGTCTGGGTTGGCTCGGCTCCACTGTCCCAATTCATGATATACACCAGTCAATAAGTCCTGTACAAGGATCCCTTGTGCAGAGATATTCTTTCGTAACTCACTCAGCTCATGTTCCATTTCCACAACCTCTTCTGATAACCTTTAAATAAGTAAAAATTAGAATCAACTATTGATATGTATGAAATTATAATAATTGAAAAAGGAACTCATTAAGCAAAAACTTGAATATAATTGGGGTATCTAGTACAGTAATTGACGTAATTAAAATTAATGGGACTTCTCAAAGAAAATTGCAAGAAACGACTTAACTAAAAAGTTCTAGAAGTCATAAAGCTTGAGTTTCTCATGGTGCCATCTTTGTCAAGTGAAAGAAAAAGATATCTGCAAAAGCTGAATCAAACGGGGTTTGACTCATTAAGCCTCCAATATGCATGCTCAGTTTTTCCTTCCTTGTGAGACATGCACGCCTCCAGGGGTAATATGGGCAATGATAGTAACGAAACACAAGAAGGGTATGTAATTATGCCATAACATGGTTGAGATTTATGGTTACAAAGGAAATATACATCACCGACGAGAAAAGCATATACCATAACAAAATTCACTAATGACAAAACACGAAGTTTACATTACACAAGCATTCTCACACACGAGACTATAAAGGTCTTTTCACGACACGAGTATACAGGTAAACACCATTCCTGAGCACACAACTTAGGCAAGCCCTTCGGGTTCATCTCAAAAGGCTTCAGCCTACCATGAGGGACATCAAAACATTCCATCAAAAAGCTTTAGGAAAAATTCATAAGATACTTAAGAAAAGACAAACCCCCTTCCATTTAGGGGTAACTTATCATTGATGCCATCAATGAATAAAAATCTTGTGTTACATACTTTCCTAGAAAAGAAACAAGAGCTACTAGATCTTTTCAAGTGGCAGTGGCCTTTGTTTCAAAGGTGGTTGCCCATATGGCTAAATAGGGACCAAGAAAGTAAAGAAAGCATGTGCAATGCGTGGAAGATACCATGTTGAGAATCCATGCATAGTGATATCTGTGGATGTTTCAGCTGTGGTAAAATTGGGCCACAAGTCCAAAGACTGTGCCGTGGTGTTCATGTTACTAACTTAACACGTATATTGCCATCACGAATCATTCAATCAAGGATATCAACTACAAACAGCATAAAACATATCCTATGCTGTTCCGCTGATAAATTTGGAAAAAAAGAAATAATGGAACTGGTAGTATCGTTCGGGTAGACGTACTAAACTAATATCAATTACAATTTACAAACATAAAACATGCCATATGCTATTTCGCTGGTTACTTTGGAAAAAGAATATTGGACTAGAAATATCGTCCAGGTAGACGTACTAAACTGAATTTTACAAGACACTCAAGATCACATTAACGAGGAATTATTATTATACAAAGGGGGAGCCTAGAATATCACAGGTCAATATCGTTATAGTCTGAACTCTGAAGTGTCCTTTTTCAATATTTTTACATATGAGCTCTGTGTTGCCTGTAGCAGATGTCTTAAAAAGTATCTTCTTACTTTTTGAGAACTCTAGTAATTCAAACATATCTGTCAATAGCAATTTTGTGAGCTATCATCTCCGACTTCTAACAAAAAACACTAGCATTCTAATAAAGAGAGCCGTTCCTTGATTTAAATTTGACACCAAATATACATATGAATGGACAAGTACAGATAATAAGAAAAAGTAAAGACAAGAATGGGAAGCAGCGAACATTACTTTAAAAATGCTAAGTACTTGGATTGCTTGTTGCCACATAAATTCTCTACAGCATCCTTCAAATCAAGAAGCTCAAAGCAAAGCTTTCTGATGCCCTACACATAAAAGAAAGATGCATTTTATTACAAAACTGTGATCTCAGTATTAAAACACGTAATCAACTGTTTATCAGATGATGATGAAAATGAAGATGAAAAAAGCATCGAGTAAAAATTGGAAATTGATAGTACTTTAATTGTTTATAGAGACAAACAACTATAGCTTTGGAAAACATGATTCATACCTCATAGTTGAATGTCTCCCATCTAAACTAAGTAACTAAGCCAAACCTTGATATAACTTGTTTACATTCCAAGCACCATGCAGAGACCCTTATAAACATAAATCATATAAACTCAACCAAGTGTTACGATCCCACATCGCCCAAGTATGGGATTGGGTGGTGGTTTATAAGTCTAGGTGTCCCCTCCTCTTACAAGCTAGCTTTTTGAGTGAGTTCTACACTTGGACTTATGAACCGATACGAGCCTAGTATGGGATAGGTTCGTATCAATTGGTATCAAGAGCCAGTCCTACCGTTCGAGGTTCCAACACTCGGAGTGGTGGCCTGTGGAGTGGTGGCTTGGACCTGAAAGAAGGGTGCCAACCGTGACCAACACAGCCGTGACCAACATAGCCGTGACCAACGAGCTCGGAGTGGTGGCCTATGGAGTGGTGGCTTGGACCCAAAGAGGGGTGCCAACCGTGACCAACATAGCCGTGACCAACGAGGACGTTGGTTCTTCAAAGGGTGGGGTATTGTTACGATCCCACATCGCCCAAGTATGGGATTGGGTGGTGGTTTATAAGTCTAGGTGTCCCCTCCTCTTACAAGCTAGCTTTTTGAGTGAGTTCTACACTTGGACTTATGAACCGATACGAGCCTAGTATGGGATAGGTTCGTATCACCAAGTTATTCCTCATTTCCTCTTAAATCATATTTTTTCTTTCATGTAATTCAATGTGTGTTGTTTCTTAGAATGATTCATTTAGTTTCTCCGATTTAGCTTCATGAACAAATATTCCAATAAAATATAGTATCAGCACTTCGTGCCTACCTCTCCTAAAGTCGGCCTAACATTGCTCAGTGTTAGTTATTCTTATACTATCTGTCATCTACACTCACTCTGACTGCGAAAAAAGTTCGCTTTTCCACATTCTTAAAATCCCCGCACCAAAGGGATGCCCTAAACATAGACCACAACATATCAATCTAGAGCAAAGTTCCTATGTTTTTCTTCTCCAGAAGAAGACACCAGCATGACCTGGGTCTTCTGATACTTTATCTAATAGCTATGACCCGTTACGGCTTTACTTACCTAGTTAAACAAAATCATTTTTCTATTTTCGATTATGTACCAAACATGAAAAATTACATTGTGTAATAACTTATAACGATCACTATAATATCCTCTGATTTGTTTTGATTATACCAATGGTACATAGTCCCCCAATGTTTTTGTTAGATAGCTAAGGTTCCACTCATATACACCTTGTTCATCCATTCCCAGTACTAATGATCGTGTCTTTATTTTCCTTCACATCAAGTATAAGGACATCTACTTTTAATATTTTTTTACACCAACAAGCACTCGCTGAAATGGTCTTCGAAATGGATCTCACTCGCAATTGGCCCCCTTTTATGATCTTATTAAAAATTCAGGGAATACTTCTAATTACATGACCGAGCATGAATGTTAGCTAAATAGCTCATACCCTACAATGGACTACCAAACTGGTTAACACTCATACTCAGAACGTCAGAAATGCATAAATGCATTGAATTTTTTTTTTTCTATTTAAAGGCATATGTAATATGTCTTCAACGAGGACATGACACGGCTGTTCTGTTTATGCAATCCATATTAACTTGTGTCCATTCCTTGTCCTTTCTTCCTTATTTCTATATGATGTAATATGCACAAAAATCTAGATGCTTTGTTAGACTCCAGCCTTCATATAAGCAAGAGGGCACTAATTTTTCCTTGCCGAAATGAAATATAGTCAGACTTAGTAAGATAATCGTCGTCCTCTCTAGTTGTGTTACCTATGGCCGACAGAGGTCGACGTCTATTATGATTACTAGGCTACTATCCACCATATTAAACTAACTTATACATCCTACAAGTGGTGATATGAAAATATGATTTTATATTTTCTTATTAATAACAGATTATCATGTGATCATCTTCAAGTTCAACTATACAAACAATCAACATTCAACTGTACAATGGTTCTCAATCATACCTCCACCTACTGGCTTCATGATAGAACACCTTAATGCATTGCACAAGTGAATCACCTAATCATATCATAAACCATTAAGGAAGAGATGTGTACATATAACAAGATTCTAAAAGGGTGTTTGGGATTGCTGTATTTACCCTGCTTATATACTTATTTGTAAGCAGATAAACAGTTACAACTGTTTAAATAATCCAAACTGCTTCTATTTATTTGCTCAGATTGAAATAAGCAGTTTTTATTAAGGGCCTGCTTTTTTATGATCCTTATTTGCTTAAAAATATGCAGGAAGCAAACCTCCTGTTTTTAAGTGTTTATTTGATTCAAACACTCAAAAGTGCTTAAACATGGGGGCAAATAAGCAATCCCGAACAACCTATCAGAAAATACCTTTGCACCCTTATATCTAACCTTGAAACAGATGTACAGCCCCGTCTCTACAAATCTAGAAACTAATACAGAATAATCATGATAAGCACTATTCCCTGCACTGCTAATTTTTAAGATGCTTATAGAGTCGGAAATTAAGGGGGTCTGTTTTTTCTTGGTTTTGCTTTTTAGCTTATTTTGAGGTAAAGTAAGCAGATTCCCATAATGTCTATTTAAAATAAAATTAAAACTATATATATTTATCATTATATTTAACCAAAAACCTTTTTTAAAGTAAATTATTCAACAAATAATTGTCTATCTTACAGAACAAGCAAATTGAAACACTATTTCCAAAAGTAACTAACTTAAAAGCTCTCATTGGAGACATTGTGAGGTAGAAGTATAAAAGCTGCCTTTATAAAAACAATAAAAATAAGTTAAAGCAGTAAATAAGCAATCCGAAACACCCCCTAATAAATAATAGTTCAACGCCGCGCATATAAATCTTTTATAAAATCTAGTGACAACTTGTACATTGATATAGCATAAACACAATGTGATCAATTTGTAACAGATCTAGAGCCGCCTTTAACTTATTATTAGGGTTTGAAAAGTGAAAAGTGAGAATGTGAAAGAGATAGATACCTTTTCGGTTTTGGATTGATAAATAGTATCAATCTTAGATTGTGGAGTGACTGATTCGATTGATGGAAACTCTTCTTCATCTTCTGACGAACAACAAGAACTGCCGCTATCCATTTCACACCTTCCGATTTTTATCAACTGTCTTATGTTAATATGCTGACTGCTTTTCTTGCAACCACAGTCAATAAATGTCTTATGTTTTCCCCCTTCTCACACAGCCTAGGATTACCGGACTAGGCTTTACTAAGGTGTTTTTGTTTAAGCGTATTTGTATTTGTGGCCAATGAGCTTATTTGTTTTTCAGCTTATGTTTTCATAAGCTCTATTTTTCAGACTTGTGAGCTTATATAAGTTTATTCATAAATGATAAACTAATATAAGCCCATAAGTCTCATAATAAGCCGGAAAATTAAGTCTTATGAAACATAAGCCGAAATCATATATGCTCATTAAACAAACACCCCGTTATTCCTGCGATTATATTAAGGGCAAATTCCTAAAGTGTTACAGAAAAAAACATAACTTACCAAAATAGACGAGAACGATTAGTCATTCATTTGAAATTTTGACAAAGTTTGTACTTTAGGCGACTTTTTCCTTTAAGTACTTATTTTAAGTAACCTATGCATATGTATTTTGGGCGATTATATTTTTGTCTTTTAGCCAAAAAAGTCAAACCAGAAAAATAATTTCATAATCAAGTGGTCCATACCAAATTTGGGCTATTGACGACATATGTATACTTTGAGCGACATTTAAAAGTAAACTTTTATTACATAGATCTTTGTGTAATCAGTATGGGTATATGTATCTTTTTATTTTATTTCTTAATAGCACAAAATACAAAACATATATAAAGATCTGTTTATAATCAACAAACCTTGCCCCAAAAAAAAAAAAAAAAAAAAAAAAAAAAAAAACAAAAAAAAAAAAAACGATTGGTCTACCGTAAAACCTAACATAAACACAACCGATTCACACAGCTTGCTCATCTTGATTAAAAAAAAATGTTGTATGTTAAGGTATGTTTTTTGTTTTTTAACATGAGATTTTTTGCCTAGATTTTTATTACATCTTGAACAATGGTTTATGTCAAACATTATTTTATGTGACATGTGAAAATATTTATTTGCTTGTATTTGATGTTTGTCCCCCTTTCAATATTACTTTGAATGTGCATATGTTTATCTGTTTGTATGCTTTGGTGTTATGGAACATTTTCATAATAAAAGGATGTTTGCATTGTGATAACATATCAATACAACATAACAGTTATGTTACACATATTACCAAATACAATATAGCATGACTTGGTCAATGACTTGCATTTATTTTGTTGATACAAATAATGCCTAAGAAAGTTATTTCTATTTTTCGACACCTCTAAGTTTTGATGATAACAAAATATAAATACACGTTATGTCAAAATGAACGTAAACAAGTTTTTAGTCGAAATATCCCGTTCTACGTAAATCACTCTATGTAAGAACAAACAAATTTACAACTTGACAAATGATCAAAGAAGTGACTTTGTGTTTCAAACTTCACATTTTAAATGTGACAAAACATTGTTTTATAAATACAGTTTACAAATTATTTTTGAATTAGAAAGAAATGTTTTATTTTGAAAATAAGTTTAAAATCACCAACAGCTAATTCCCCCCCCCCCCAAAATCAGCTCCAAACTTCCTCAAATAAATTTTCACCACTAAAAACAAAAACTGGAGCGTCCTTTGTCTAGCACGGTACCATGGTACCACTAAATTTATTGGTACCGTGATGCATTTAGTGGTACCGTCCCTGTATAACGGTCAAATAATTCCTGCCTGTAAATACCAGTACATTTCACAGTTTTTAGGCATCCTTTTTCACACAAAACTTTCTGAGTTTAAATCCTCTATCACATATACATCTCCTTGATCATTTAGATAGTTTTCTTTTGTTTAAGAGTGATCCTTTCATCTAACCAAGTGACCACCTTCATTTCTCTACTAGTGCAAGAGAAGAACACAAAGTATCAAGAAGATGCAAGGTTTTGTAGTATTGGTATAGTGCACTCGTAACACTTGTTACATACTTGTTGTATCTAGGCGTACAGCAAGTTGTTCATACTTTGTTTAGCTTGTGTGTGTGGAGCATTGTGATCTTGTTGAGATCCTGGAGATCTCTTGTAGCTTGTGTGATAGTGTTTTGATCAAGTGGATCAAGAGTAGATCATGTGGATCGTGTAGATTGTGTGATTAGTAAGGATCGTGTAGATCGTGAGTGAGATTGGTACTAGCTATATCAGTACTCGACATTTAGCTTAGTGTCGGAAATCGTGATAAGCGACGTTGTACGGTTTTCTCCGCCTGAAGGGAGTTTGTTGACATAGTTCTTAGAACTCTCGAGTTGGGTACTCGAGGAGTGGAGTAGGGCGAAGAAGAGCTTCCTTACCGAACCACTATAAATCTCTTTGGCTTGGTTAGATCTTTCCATCTATTACCCTTACCTTTATTGTTTATGCTCAACAGTTTCGTTTAGTATTCATATTGTTGTTGGTTGATTTCACAAAGAATTGAATCTAAGTTTTTCAGAAAGTAAACTTCTATAACAAACGAAAAACTGGGAAAACTATTCAACCCGCCCTTCTAGTTTTCCACATATTTTTTCTGCCAATAAGTACAATTTAGAAGATGGTTGTGGGGATTCCACCACATAAGATTACTAAGTTATTGAATCGACCGTTCAAAAGAATTTGCCACAAAGTATAAAGTTCATAGACAACCAGTTACCCATCTCCAACCTTAGCAATTTTAAGTCGCAATAGTGGCTTCATGCAAACATCAAAACACACAAAAAAAAATTTGTACAAAAGCTTTTATACAATTAGTTTCCTTATATTTTTCTTTATATACAATATGATAATATCGAGGATTCAATATATTCTCTTACACGTTCTAAATCTACATTATGTTAAGACCATAATACACACAAATATTGGTAAAAAAAAGTGTTGAAACTTGAAACTAAAAATGTCGAGTTATTAGGTTCATATTGTTGAACATGGTAACTATAAGCTAAGAGCCATAAAGGCAAAGATGTTCTAATACAAACTGAAGTTGAAGAATAGATCAATAACTTGGATACATATACCTGCAAAGGTACCAAAATGCAATACCAAAATGGAAATCCTAGGGTCGTGGTCAACATATTTTTAAAATCCTACAATACATATCAAAATGGGTCTCCCATTGATGCCCACAAAAGCCTATTCAAATGTGAATTGAACTTTGCTAAGAAAGTTACAGATATTGTGGAAAACTGGAAGGGGGGTTGAATAGTTTACCGCTTTTTAAGTTTAATTATTTCCTTTTGAAGAACTTTCGCGTATAATCAAAGATGAATCTAAGATATACTTATCAATACATTCCAAAGATACATGCAAAGATGTTTATCAACGATATTGATAAGTAGCAAGTAAGAATAAGCTAAAAGGAAACGATCAAACCATGACACGAGTCTTACGTGCGTTCGGCCTACAAGGATACTCTATTTTCCTTGCCCTACGTCCACGCCCCGACTATTCCAACTCGAGGAGTTTCTTCACTAGTCAACAAAACTCCTTTTCCCGGTGGAGAAACCTTTACATACGTCGCTTACACTTACCGTACACTAAGCTAATGATGTCGAGTTCTTTTACAAGGGCTACAACCACTCCCATCGTCGCCTTACACTTTTACCGACACTAAGCCTAGATGTCGAGTTCTTTTGTAAGGTACAACCGCTCCCATCTCCGCTTATACTTTTACCGACAACTAAAGCTAGATGTCGAGTTCTTTACACGGGGTACAACCACTCCCTACACACTATGTATTTTGAGCGTAAAATACTAACCTGATCACTTCTACACACAATACAACTAACGTATAAACACCGAAGTCTTATACATAACAAAGGATAACAAGTCTTGCCAACTATGAGTTGGAAAACTTGACTTCTTGGGTATGAACTTTGTGAACTCCTTGCTAGCATAAGAGAATCACACAAGTCAGAATGTTACTGAGTTATATGAGGGAGGATATGCGAAAATAATATAGTTCCTAAAGTGAATTGGAGGGATTTTGTGCCCAAATTGTTTGGATTTATGACAAACAGTGTCAGCTCTGGCGAGAAACGGCGGCACCCTCAACAAGGTTCGCCGCCCGTTACCCCCAGGGTTCCGCCAGACCTGACATGGTCCAAACTTGCAGCACAAGTATAACCCTCCAAGACAAACAAGGTCACATCAATTTATATCATGCATGGACTCAATGAAGAATACTTCCAAGATGGTAAGTACCAAAGAAGGGTCAAACACACAAACTTACTATAAGTGCACATTTTGCATGAGGATGCTGACACTTTTCTTTTTAAAGGAAGTAAATACTAAGTATGACACACACAATGTTCACATCAACTTATGCATTGACTCAATGTGGAATACTTCCAAAAGTGTGTAAGAACAAAGATGGTCAAACACATAAACTTCTATTAATGTGATGTGACACTTTCTTTTTAAAGAAATAAAAACTATGTTTATATTTAAAAAGAAATGTTAAGTCTAGTTTATACAAGACTTAAAACTAAAGTGATGAATTACTTATAAGCTAAAGTTTGTACTTTTTCATTAACAAAACTTAGCAAAGATCGTAAAATATAAATAACGTTTTTAGGCGATATTTGTATTAACAATCTCCCCCTTTTTGTTGATGACAAAATGTAAACTTTATTAATAAGTAAGTCACTATGTTTAGTGCTAAGTCTTATAAAGTTTAAAACTTGTTTTATGAAAATAATAAAAAGAAGTGCAAAATGTTAAAAATGAAAACAAGTTAAACTTCTCCCCCTTTTTGTCGAAACAAAAAGAAGAGTAGCGTAGCGGAACTTATTCACGTGCTCCCCCTTGGACATAACTCCCCCTAATAGGAGTGCCAAGATAGGAGACATGGATTTTGAACCTACGAAGAAAAACGTTAGTTGTAATTCACATGCTCCACTTTGAACATTACTCCCCTAACTCGGAGTATCAAGGATGAAGTCATGGATTTTGAACCTACAAAAGAGAGGTTAGTGGCCACACAAAACAAGTATAGAACATGTTGTGAAGCGTAATGAAGCAACTCTCATACTCCCCCTTGAATGTTACTCCCCTAACTCGGAGTATCAAAGAAGGAAGTCATGAGTCACTTTCCTACAAAAGAAAGTTAGTGTAGGAAATACAAGATATACATTTAACCAAAACAAGGTATAGTACAAACACAATACTTCATTGGTCACCAAACAAAGCATATCTTATAGTAGAATGAAATCCATTTCACGTAAAATTTGACTACAAAAGTCAAAGACAAGAAATGATGTGTTTAATCATCCTATTTCTAAAAAATAAAAGACAAATGAAAAAGAACAAAGAAAATAAAATCCTACATCTTTTAAAAAGGAAAACATCACTTTCCTTAATGAGAAACATTTTCCAAAAACAAGGGTAAGGTTGTTTGGTGGAGGAAAACGTTTGTTTTAGGATGTAGCGGGTTTGGTTTTGGTGGTGGGTGAAGAGAAGCTCTCTTGGTTTGTTGGTTTATGGTTTTGGTGGTCCAACGAGTGGAGATTCTAGACTTGTGGTGGTTGACACAAGGTTTCTAGACGGTCCAAAATGTGGTTTAAGATAAACCTCATTTCGTAGGTTAACTCCCGGATTTCCGTTCGACATCTTTCGGTGATGTGAGCGGTTCTCTCACAATGACCGCAATCATGTCGGGGTGGTGGAAATGGGATTTCATTTGTTGGTGGTGGTGGAACACGTGTGCTCGATGGAGCAAGGTTGGATGGTTGAGAGGTGTTTTGATTTCCTATACTTGTTGACTCAAGATTTTGGAAAGACTCTTGTGTTGGTTGTTGTTGTTGGTTGTAATGACGAAGACTTGGTTCTTCATCAATAGGGTCATGGATGAATTTGTAAACGGGATGGAATACAAATGATTGTGGGTATGAATGACCTTGATCTTGTGGAAAAATTGAGGGTCTAGCATAACGATAAGCTAAACCTTCGATCAAGGATGGGTGATGAGGTCCATCTTCCAAAGACTCCTTTGGTTTAAGTCTAGGTAGATGAGGTATTCCATCTTGGCTAGGTGTGTCACAAAGTGACAATGATGGAGGGTTTGACTCATTTGGTAAAAGGTTTTCTAAGGTTTCCAAATAGGGTAATGGTGATGTTGGAGGTGTTTGAAAACGTTCCATCGGTGATCTAGGTGATGGAGGTTGAGTTTGTTGAAAAGGTGATGTTACATCACTTGGTTGTGAAGTGGGTATGTTTTCATTCCCATGTTCAGGAGAAAATGGTGGGGTTGTAAGATTTAATAAATCTTGAAAAGTGGTTATGTTGGTGTTTCAAGGTGTTGGTGTTGTGATGTTGAAATAATCTTGGATGGGTGCGGAAATATCAAATGATGATTCACTTGACGATGATGAGGTTGATTTGGTGGTTTTGGTTAAGCAACAAGGTTTTACACTAATCCTAGTGTGTTTTCTTGATGTTTCGGATGAGGTGTTGGACTTAGTCATCTCAATTCTTTGGTTAGTTTGAGTTTTGAGATTGGGTGAAGAAATGGTTTTGGTGTGAGTCTTGGGTTTGTTCAAAGATGATCACATTTATAGGATAAACATGTCATGAGATGGGTGTTTGGATTTGATGTTCAACCATATAAAGATGGAGGTTTGTAATGATTTGGAGTTTGACCAAAGGCTTGTCAAATCATTGGAAGTTAATCCAATGGAGTTGGGTTGAGTGAAAGATCACCATAAGCACTCAATGCTATGAGTTGATGGAAGATGTTTTGGTTTGGGGTGTTGCAAAGGTTTGAAGGATCCTTTGTGAGGGTTCCTTGGGTTGTTTGGTTTTTGAATTTGAATTTTGGCGGGAAGTGGCTTCCAAATGGTTCTAATGGGTGAAAATGGTTTGGATGTGTTTGATGAAGTGTTAGGAAGATAGTTTCTCACTAAAGGAAAGCTTTAGATGTTTTATGATTTGTGGAATTATGAAAAACAAGACCATTTTTCTGCAGTGACTGGCGGAACCCTTGGGATACAAGGGCGGAACCCATTCGAGGGTGCCGCCGTTTCCGTAGGGTGAAAACTGGGTTTACCCAGAAAATACACTGGCGGAACCCTGGTGAGGGTGCCGCCAGTTCCGCCAAGCCTAAAAAATGAGGCAGTCCACCGTTTTGACCCGTAAGACGATTTTCAAATTTTTCGAAAACTCTTGAAATTAAAAATATAATGTATAGCGGGTTAGGAAATACAAAAATTTGACGTCAAGACACTCGTCTTATTGGACTTAGACCGGGGGCTAGCGAACATTTCCATATTTAGTAATAATAACATAAACATGAAAATTCAACAAACACATATCATCATTCAACGCAAATAATGAGACATAAACATAGTCAAACTCAAGTAAAAATGCATACAAGCAAATAACAATGAAGTTTAACAAGAAACACAAAGTTCAACGTCTATAACGTTCTAAAAACAACTTGTGCCAAACACTCCTCAAGCTTTGTCACACAAGCTATCCAACTTCTTCTTCATCTTTCCCATGTACCTTGCCATGCACTTCCACATCCCTTTTGTTTGTTTAAACTCTTCGGACTCATTTGACAATGTGGGAAGTTGTTGAACATAGTCAATAGGTGCTAGCTTTGAGTTTGGAAGATTTCCATCTTCGCTCATGTCGGATGATGATGATGATGGTGAAGGAGAGCGAGTGCGTTTCCCTTTAGTTTTGAACACTCTCTTGTCACTTAGAGGGACGAATATGTGATCTACAAGATTGTAGTCGAGTTCAATTCCCCTTTTGTTTGGAGGAATCGGAGAGACGGCTCTAAAGACGCGAGTGAGGAGCATTCCATAAGGTAGGGCGGTTGTTCCTACTATTGGTATGTCGGCCATTCTTTTTGCTAGGTAGTAGGCTAGGTTAAAGGGTTGACCCGTGGAGATGCTATAGAGCATGTAACTAAGACATGTGTTGACATGGTCTCTATTTCCTATGGAACTTATGACGTTGGCCCTAAGAATTTCCTCCCATTTCCTAAATTGGGGTTTAAGCTCATTAAGCTCCATACCAAAGGGATCCTTGTTCACATCTTTTCCCGAACGATTCTTCCTAGTGTTGGAGGTCCTAACAAAGAGATGTTCTCGAATGACTTCCTTGTCAACAAGAGGGTGATGATATGGAGCAAAACGCTCGATAGAATCTAGGCTTGAAAGGGGCCACTTATCCGTGTAAAGACACGTACCACTACAAGGGACTCCAAGCATTGTTCCAAAGTCTCCTAATCGGATGTGGTGAGGTGTTTGATTGGTTGAGAAGTCCAAAAATATCTCACCATAGTCATCTAGATCGAGGGTTAAGGTTGCATAGAATTCTAAGATGAACCTAGGACAAATTGGCTCATTGATATCAAGGAGACAATCAAAGTTAATTGCGGCGAAGTTTTGCCTAATGGATGTACCTTCTAGAAAGGTCGGATCAATGGTTCTACCTTCATGAACGTATCGTTTTTCTAAAGCCTTAAAGGTTTCTACTTGATCTTTATCAAGTCCTTTGGTCTTATGGTGTTTGGGTAGGTACTTAAGGGTTTCCTTGTGATCGGAGAATTTCGCGGGAGGCATGTTGATTCCTAGAAAAACACAAAGACTTTTGTTAACAACTTTTAACAACGTGGATGTTCTAATGTGTTCCTATATGCAAACAAATGTGGAGACTTGGTTATCCTGACTCGTTTAGATGACCAAATTGTTTTGTTATGCATATTTTGTTTGAAAAACATAAGATAACCAAACGCCCCTAATTGAATGTGTCTTCAATTGAATGTACCCGAAAATACATATTTGTTATGTATCCTCTTTAGCATACAAGAGACAATATGCAAGTGATGTTTTAACAACGTTTTTTATTTGTTTTAACAATGTCCTTATGGAACTAACATCCTAGTTGATAAAAATTATTTTTGGAGACAATGCACTAGGTGTGTTTGGTAATTCATGACTATGGATAACTTAATACCCAAAGAGTACAATTCTTAACTAATGAAAGGCATGATTGGTTTGCAACCAAGTTTTCCATGAATCAAAAAGTTTTATGCATAAACCCTAAGATTTTAGTTGATGAATGTAAATGAAAATGTGATTCATGAATTGAAAATTCAATTATGATTAGAACACTTACCAAGTTGATTTGATTTGAAGAGTTTGGAATGAGAGCCCTAAAATTCGTGGGGGTGTGTGTGTTTGGGAGGTTTTTGTTGTTTGAGAAGTGTATGAATGAGTTTGGAGAGTGTTTGGTTTTGAATGTAAGAAAAAAAAAACAAAAAACAAAACAACTGCTGGTTCGGCGAAAATGGCGGAACCAAATATTTGGTTCCGCCCGTATGGGGTGAGGGTTCCGCCAGTTCAGCAGCAAAACAAAGGAATTTTGTTGTGATTAACGTGATCAAAACTCTAGTGTTCAATCCTAAGGTTTTAGGTTTCACAAGTCCTAAACTAGGTTTAGGAAGGTTGAAGAATCCTAATCCACGGGGTTTTGAATGGGTGTCTACCAATGTGGTTATCGGAATGAACGATATTGGTTGATATGTTCCTCAATGAACATTTTTACCAATTCTAAGACGATGAATCTCATTATGTCATTCTAAGAGCATAATGGATTAGATAGACGCTGACGTTGACGTTTCCTTTGTTGACACGAGGGGTTCCGTCGTTGAC
>LBNU01018495.1:0-48354 GCA_014162995.1 Artemisia annua | reverse complement strand
CTTAAGTCTTGCCCAGTCTTCAGGCCACTGTTTATATCATTTGTCTTTAACTCCTTGTTGCTTCAGTGAGGTGTAACAGGGATTCAGTGAGCTAATTGCCATCACTCACTGAATCCATCATCTTCTTCTTTGGCTTAGGCCAATCACTGAGAATCCGCCTCACTGAATGGAAAGTCTTTACTTCATAGACTTATCCTTAGCTTCCTGAAGATGACTCACTGAATGACTATTCACTCAGTGACTTGGTTGTGTTCAAGATAGTTCATCACTTGGCTTAATTTGTGTTCAAATCTTGTAATCAGGGACTTGGGTGATGAATGAACCCAACACTTCCTCAAGTGAATTGCATGTCTATGATTCCCGCAACAAGCAAAAGTAAATCAAAACCAAAAACTACAAATGTGTTTATGGGACTCTTCGTGGTCTTTTGGTTATTTGATTGTTTTGTTTGAATACATGTATGTTTTATTTGTACGAGGTTTTTTCGCATATGTTGAGACTCATTTCTTATTAAAGGGTAATCAACGTAACGAGCAATTAAATTTTAGTTAAATCAAAATATCACTATAACTATCTGCCGCTATAAAATTCCATTGCTATGCACGGGTACTCGTCTAGTAGCTAAAAGTATGTTTTAAGTTGATATAGGATACATGTTATTTCTATAATTAAGTTAATTGTTCTTAACAACTGGCATCTCTTTTAATTAGGGAAAAGGTTTGTGCACATCACAATATGCATTGCTATTTTCGTACTAATTAACTTTTGCATGGATATGATTATGGTAAAGATATCAAGACTTTATAAAACATGCAAATTTATTTAGGGTTAAGTTTTACTTATGAGAAAACATTTTCGTACTAATTAACTGTTGTCAACTATTTTTGATGTTCTTAGATGTCTGATTTGAAACTTCTCTTGTCTTTGAAGCTAACAAGAGGATTGCTTAATGAAGCTGCAAAACAGAATAGACATTTCCTATGATAGTTCAGTTGCAGAACATCAGGTACATGTGATATATGTCAGTTATCTGCTGATAAGTACATTCTATATGATTTTTGGAGAATAAACACACATTCTTAATTCTTTTATATGATTTTTTCTTTAGGAAGCATTGAGGGCATTGTGGAAAGCTGCCTTCCCTGAAGAGGAGCTTCATGGTCTAATTACTGAGCAATGGAAGGAAATTGGATGGCAAGGAAAAGACCCTTCCACATATTTCCCGTAAAAGTTACATTTTTTGTTCTTCATAAGGATACACTATTTTTGGGTAAATGGATAACTTAAATAAGGGTACACTATTGATCTTATGTATTCTAATCTTTTACATGGAACTACATTGCAGGCATTGGGGAACTTGTTGTATTTTGCGAGAAATTTCCCGGTACGTCCTTTATTTTACTACATGTAATAGGCTAATAGCTATTCATTTATAAGTACGAGTAATAATTAACCATGCATGTGTCGATTTGCTATTAAATTAAGGTATGTTCAACTCAAATATAGGCAAATGGGTCGCTAGGGTTATAAACTTTTCTTTAAAGGGTCAAACTAGAAAAGTAGGTAAAATGGAAACAAGTTGAATGCGTCTAAAGTGCCCAAAGCTTAGTAAAATATACAGAAGCTCCTTTACTAATTGACAAAAAAAGGTCAGATTGTTTATGTAATAATATAGTATTTGACTTTTTTGTGATGATATCAAACACTCTTATTGCTTACAATATTCAAGATACAAATTAGTGTGCCACTCGAACCGTTTTAACATATAATAAAACATGCTCGTTTATTCAAAAAGAATATCATTCCATGTTTGACTTACTATCATGTTAATCCTTTTTCAATAACGCATGTATACAGATATCTACATCTCTGTTTGCACACGACTATGTATGTACTACTTGTTTGAGAAATGGTTGATTTAACGAGTCTACAAGTGTTTGAGACTAAGTGTTAAGCATTCATGCCAATACCAAGTAATTGGCTATAGACGTAGACAAAAAGAAAATTGCTTCATTATGTAACTTTTGAATTCTTCTGGTTGTAATTTATGCAGAATGCTCTGGAGCACTATATTTTATGCAGAAATCATTTCTGCATAAAGATTTAGGAATTGATCTCGGCTCCTTGGTTCTTTCGCAAAAGAAGTGCTCTGGAGCACTTTTTAGTCAATTTCTTTTTAGTTAGTCCAAATTTTATTTATACGGTCTTCTTTAATATAAAGATTAGGATTTTTTTTTTCTTTTTCTTTTTTCTTTTATGTGTGTGTGTCGATGTGGTAAGCTGAGATGTTGATTTTATATGTTGCAATGATAATTGTACCTTATGAAAAACTATTAAAATTACACTCACTTTCAAGTAAGTTGTATATTTTGCAACTTGAAAAGTAATTACATTCTACATATCAGTGTGGTATGTTTCTTGATACAATATCATACCATTGAACAAATTAGTTATGTAATATCATAATTGAAGTACTTAGTTAAAATAGAAGGTTGATAGGGTCGAATGAGTCAAAAGACGTCCAAAACGTTTATCATTTTTGGGGCATTAAAGTACAACGATCAAAAGCAAAAGAGGTTTGAAGGTTGTCATTTGTGATGCGGATGGTAGGATCTCTAAAAATACTATAAACGTTGTCTATAAAGAAGTATTTCAAGGTGTATGATCAATGTTCAAGAGGTATGTATAATATACATATGACATGTTTAATATCATGTTTTAACTTTACATATACTATCATCAACTTCCTTTTACTTACACTTTTGTTTTTTACAATACATGTTAAGAATTATTGTTTGAGTTTAATTATCGCATGTTACAACCTTTTACAATTACATTTTTATATTTTCTCGTTTTATGTTTAAACTTTACACGAAACACTTACCACAATGTCGCAACTATAGTTTGTTGACGCTAGAAAATCCCGTTGCTATGCACGGGTACTCGCCTAGTGTGAGTCAAAAGATTAATATTTATGACCATCGTGTTATTCTTATGAATTTTATATGATTTGGCATAAAAGTTGGCTAAATAAAAAAAAAAGCGTACAGTTGATTAAAAAAAGATATTTTTCTTTTTCGAATTAATGTTCTAGTTAGGTTGTTTTAGTTTTCTATACTCAATATATTAAACCATAAGTCAGTTATGTAGAATTATCATGTAATATGTTGAGTATTAATACGATTCACCATTTTGCACCAAAGAAAAAAAAAACATATACTACAAATAAATCAATACGTATAGAAAACTAAAACAACCCAACTAGAACATCAATTCGAAAAAGAAAAATATCTTTTAAATTAAAACAAGTTCAATTGATAGACAATGTTAGTTTACCTGCAGTCATTATTAATTAGAAGAAAAGAAAAATGTCTGTTGTCTTACTGTGCCTAAAAGGTCGCTTGTAAGTCCCATAAGAAAAGCTGAGATGATATGAAAATTGAGGGTTGTTGTGGGTCAATACTGTGGGTAGCGTTACAAAATGCACTTCACCATAAATATCCATATAATCGCCAAGGCTGATTGCATAAAGAGGTAGTCATTTTATTGTCATTTATGCCAAAAAGAACCATCGAAATTTTTTATAAACTAAAAATTATCGAAATATTTACTTGTATATTTCATTTAAACTAGAGTGATTTCTCATGATTAGCGGCACATAATTATTATTGTGATATTTTGGTTAGGCGTTTCGTATAACTTTTATTTATACAATATAAAAAATTCAAAATGTAACTGAATTATAAAAGTTGACTTTCAATTGATTTTCCGATAGATCATCACACACATCATCATTGTATGGATCATAATTATAATTAACAAAAACGTTAACGAGCCGACAAGTAATGAGAATTATAATTATAGATCATCACCCATTTTACTTTGTGACAACAAAAACGTTAACGAGCCGACAAGTAATGAAAATTGTACATTACGTACATTAAAAGGGATGACCAAAATAAATAAAAGTATTTACCGTTTTCCTAAGTCATAGTTTTTTTTTCTCGTAAAGATGATAAAATTTTTCTCGTAAGTTAACAAAATTAAAACTCATTAGCTGGAGCTACTATTTTTTTTCAACTATATATTTGGTGGTTGAAAAAACAATGAGCATGTCATTTTTTTTCTATATACCTAAAAATATGTTTTAAGTTGACATAAGATACGTATTAAATTATTTCTAGAAGTTAATTGTTCTCTTTTAATTAGGGAAAAGGTTTGTGCACATCACAATATATGCATTGTTATTTACATACTAATTGATATATATGATTATGGTAACGATATCAATACTTTATAAAACATGCAAATTTATTTAGGGTTAAGTTTTACTTTTGAGAAAACTAAATCAAGATAATTTTCAGTATTGCTTCGGTTGAACTCCATCACAAGTTGTAGTCTCGTTTTACAAAGGGCTTCGTCCCAAAGTAAAATGGGTACGACATCTATCTCGTCCCAAAGTTGTAGTCTCGTTTTTGTTGTCACAAAAAAATTTGCGATGACATACTCCTTGTAGATTAGGGACGACAAAAAACTTGGAAAAAAAAAAGGAGAAATAATTTGAAAATTACCAAGAAACTATATATCAAACAAATGAGGTTACATGCATTAAAACATGAGTTATTTATTCATGCAGACAAATTTAAATCCACTGCATACTAATCGATCATAGATCTAAGCATGTTTGGTGCAATCAGTAGGCTTGAAAGAAACCTTTCGATTTACCAAATCATACCCGACCAACATGTTTCGCTGCGATAAATTCCCAAATATAGCCGATAAACCTAACGAGGAAAAAAGCGTCAAGCAACTCACCCCCTTTTCAATTTCCAAAAACATGTTCTCTGGTGGCACCACAACATCAGCCCCAGTGAACCTGAACGTCACACTGGGTACACGGTCTAAGTTCAAGTTCTTATAGCAATATTCGAAACTCACTGGTCCCTCCTGTACAATACCATTACCAATGACCTTGGTTATAGCATTAATCAAATCAGTATAGAACTCATCAGGGACAGATGTTACCAATGTGTTGGAGTCTATGATAATGTTACCCTCCTTCGGCGACAAGGGAAATTGGGTAGACACGTTGTGTTTTCCAACCAACATGCTTTCTAAAGTAAGGTAGTAGAATGTCGAGGGGTCTTTCTTAATAAGAGGAGTTGAAACGACATTCGGTCCTGCTATATTGGCATGAGTTCCAAAGTGAATTTTGCTTGTTTGATTAGTGTTATTGTTAGAATATGGTATCAAACAATATGAAAATTTTCCTTTGATCGCAGAGTCTAGTTGTTTAATTATAGAAACCGGACCACCACCAAGACCGATGACGCCACTAGCATTTTCCTCGAACGCACCTTCATTATCATGACCACAACCAAAAATAACATTTTTAACAGGGGTCGATCCAAACCAAAAGGTATCAACCGCAAGGTTACCCTTTACGTAACCAGTTTCGTAACGACACTTATTACTTGAGTCACACGGTAATTGATGTTTATCCAAGGCTTTACAACCTTTTGATTGACAAGATAGTGCTCGATAAGTAGATGAATTTGAAGGTACAAGGAGTGGGCCTACTTGCTTGTAACAATGTACACAAGGCTTACATTGGGCCCATGTAAGGTCTACTGCAGTATCAACGACTCCAACAACTTTTACTGGTGGAGTACCGATTTTAATTGACATTAAGTATTCCCCCAAACCTGCGGAAATATTTGCATTAAACGAAGCATTATTTGAGCTAAAACCCGCCCTTTTTGAAAGATGGGAAGCTCGAGAAGTAGACCGCCGTAAAGCTTCTTTAAGACGGTCGAATTGAGCATAAGTCGGGTTGTAGAGAGGGGACTGTGGAGAGTCTCGATCAATAAGATCAAGGGAAAAACCTCCATTGATGTGGTTAGGTTTAGCAAGAGAACTTGAGATGTTGATTAAAACAAAGATAAGAGCAAGAGTTTTCATGATTACGACTAATTAATGTTAGTAATATGATTATGCTTATGAAGCATTCACGAAAATTTGATCAATATTTATAGGTGAATGGCTTATGACTTATGAACTTAGAATATGCATTTTGATAGTAAGTCAACTACAAAATCTATTCCAAAAATAATTAATTCCTAAGTCATAGTTTCTTTTTTTCTCGTAAAGATGATAAAATTTTCTAGATCACTAACTTTGTACATACAACTGTAACTTTTCAAAAATAAAACTCTGAGCTACTATCCAAAAGTTATGTTTTTGGCGAATATATATTTGGTGTAGTTGAAAAACCGATGAGCATGACCATTTGTTTTTACTCTATCTTAATCTTAATTTTATCTTATCTTAACTACATGTAAAGAGAAAATGGTTAAAACTTGAATATTGACTTTCTTGAAAATTTTGAATGAAGGAAACGATTTGGTAAGAATGACTTTTACAGGAAATAATGACTTTTAATGTGATAGTTAATGTGATAGTTGTAGGAAAGGATTTGGTAAAAATGACTTTTACAGGAAAGAATAACTTTTACATTAACTAGGCAACCAGACCCGTGCGTTGCATACGGGCTGTATCTAAGTGTTCATAACGTAATGTTCACTAATTTTCGTCATGTATTCATTGCGGGATCATGTCATTTCATTATTTGAATACACTTGCAAACATGAATAGTCATGAAAGCCCGTGCGATACACATGGGCTGTATAGAAGTTTTCAAAGTCTAATATCCGTCATTTATTTTCGTCATTTTATATTCAGGACGTATTTTTGTCATTATATATATAAGTTTTCATGGTAGCATACATTTTGTAAGCATGATACGTATTTAAAATAGTTTATTGACATGTAATCTTTTAAGATGTATTTTTTTACGTAATATTTTTTGTCTATTTATTTTGGTATTGACTCTATCGTTTTTTATTTGAACTAACTAATATTAATACATCGGGCTAAGTTATAACTATTTCTTATGATAGTCAACAATTCCCGTGCGATGCACATGGGTTGTATAGAAGTTTTCATAGATTTAAAATATGTGTGATGCATATGGGATGTATAGAAGTTTTTATAGCATAATATTTTGCATTTATTTTTGTCATTTTATATTTAAGTTTTCATGGTGTCACACATTTGCTAAGCTTTATACGTATTTAAAATACTTTATTGAGTTGCACATGGGCTATAAATAAGTTTTTATAGCGTAATCTTCGGCAATTATTTTCGTCATTATATATCTAATTGTGATGGTATCACACTTCTAGGCATGACACACATTTAAAATAGTTTATTGACATTAAAAGAGTATATGTGAAGAGATTTTTTTCAATAAGTTATATTGAAAATAGTTTCTTCACATGTAATTTTTTAATATATATAAGTTACATAAATTATTTTAAATATGAAGCGATCACATTAATGTTGGAGACCTTTTATATTCATCTATGTGCGATGCACACAGGTTTGGACTGCCTCAGGACCCATGCGATGCACACAGGTTTGATCTAATTGTTTTTTTCGTAATGTTCGGGACTAATTTTTTATTCATGTTTGAAGGTCTCAGTTTTTTGTGAAAGACGGACTTCGTTCTTCAATAAATTACATTATTAAAAGAGAACTATAAAACAAATTTCCTTTTTAACAAAACTATAAAAACATAAAACATTAAAGTAATTATTATATTTAAGAGTATAAATTATAATTCGTATAATAAATTATAATTCGTATAGTAAAATATTGCATGTTTAATTTGTAACGTACTATTAATATGAATGTTAAGTATTTATCTATATTGACACCGGCGGCCGTGGCGTTGTTCTTGTTGTTGTTCTCTTTGTCGTTGTTGTTCATTGGCATTTTGCATGTTTTGTTCTTGATACAATTTTTGTGACTTCTCCATCTCTTTCTTTAATGTGAAGAGGTTTTTTGCAAAATGTTATATTTAAATGAGGCTTTTCATATGTAATATTTTAATATGAGTAAGTTACATAAATTATTATTTTTAATTAATGCATTATTACAACATTTTTCCATAAACTATAATATCGAATTTGGAGCATTCATTAGTAACTCACTCTAAGTATTTACAGTATGACGACATGAATCACATGATCTCAAACTCAAATGAATAATGCTTACCTCGTGATAGGTGTAGGATAACATTTGAAATACAATTTTCTTCTCCTTTATAAACTTCTTTGATTTAAAAGATTCTCATTGTTAAGATAATAGTGTGACGATATTTTTATTATATACTACCATTTTCAATATGTAACATTGACATAATTTTCACAATTATATCAAATATCAAGTCGCAATATTCCACGACGTTTAATTAAGAAAGTGACATTAACACACCGCAAGACAAAAAACTTCATTAAGAGCAAAAATACTAAAATGCACCAACAAAGTGTAGTAATAATTATTGACTAAAAATTGAATGCTCGTCACATTATTTTCAATAAACTTACTTGCTAACGAATCAATAGTATTAGCCCGTTCATCGGTATTACATGAAGTAAAATATTGCATGTTTAATTTGTAACATACGTGTAATATGAATGCTAAGTATTCATCCCACCGGTGGCCGTGACGTTGTTCTTGTTGTTGTTGTTGTTTTCTTTGTCGTTGTTGTTCATTGGCCTTTTGCATGTTTTGTTCTTGATACAATTTTTGTAACTTCTTGATCTCTTTCTTTAATGCTTCTTGACATGCTACAAAATACAATTAGATATAGTTGATTGTTAGTAACTTAAATACAGTTTATCAAAGTAAAAATGTTCGTGCATGTTCCACTTAATTGATAAGACAACGATGTGTAGGATCTCTTAAACCATTAGACAAGATGATGTTACTACCAAACCTCCTAAGCACCATCTTTATGTCCTACATTGTTACACACACAAAACACACGTGAAATTTACATAAAATAATATAAATCAATATGATTAATAAGTAAGACGATATGATGCTTACTTTACCACCATTATAAGTTGTAGCCCAATGTGCACCCAGTGTGGAGGAAGTTGTGGTTTGTTGTATGTGATTTTTGACACATTATATAGTTGATAAAATATTTGTAACTCATGGACGGGAAGGTAAAAAGACTAACCACTAATTGATGTGTTTAATTTATGCATTCATGACATTTTTTGTTTGTATTCTTTGAGGTTTAGAGATGTTTAAAACATTTTGTACCGCACAAACTTTTGTGCACGATTTCTCATGCAAAACATATTGTACCGTAGAAACCACATTTGTTGAAATCACACTTGAAGGACATATTTGGAATAATCAACTCTTGAAACATTTATTAGGGCTATTTTGCATTTATAAGACAATCTAAGTTTATATTATATGTAAGATATGATTTGTATGAACATTTGTTGAAATCACATTTGAAGGGCATATTTGGATTAATCAACTCTTGAAACATTTATTAGGGGTATTTTGCATTTATAAGACAACCTAAGTTTATATTATATATAAGATGTGATGATAGTTATAGGAAACGATTTGTAGGAAATTAATTTGAGGGCGGGAAAACTCAAATTCGAAACAAACATAATGTACACCTTCTTGCCTATATAAACAACACAATGTCGAAACAACCTAATGTACTCAATTCGATTTGTGGACAAGAAATGGACATGACAAATCAAAAGAATGTCGATGATGATTTTGAGATTTGTTCTAATATTTCATTTGAGAAATGAAAACGCTACATATAAAGGGTTTACCCTTATTCTTGAAATTCAAAAAGTTTGAAAACTTAAAATATTGATATGGAAATACACGATTAAAGGAAATGGTAGTAAGTTGACTTTTGTTCAATTCATGAAACTGAAATGGTAGTAAAGTGTGACAAATTTGTATTTAGTTTTTTTATTAGTTTTTGGTTATTTTCAGTATATTTGGTATGATTATTAAGTAGCAAACAATGATCAAAGGACTTGTGGTCCACCGGTTGGAGCTTTAGCTGTTAAGCGAGCTCGGGTGGGAGTAGTATCGGGTGGGTGACCTACCGGGAAGTCCCCACTTGTGGACCACAATGCTCTGGAGATATGAGGCAATGAAGAGGAAAGCCTTTGAGCAGTTAATGGCACAGGTTCGAATCCGAGCCAGCCCCGGTTTTCATCCGACCGCTACTCTAGCGAGAATGCTCGTGTAGAGGCGGAACGGTTTCCGGGCGGAAGCCGTATATTGTCCCCACTACTCCAGCGTGAGCCCGGTTCAGACAACATAGTCTGGGTATCTGGAGGATGAGGGCCTGTCAATGTGGCAGGTGCGACTCTAAACCAAAATATTGAAAGTCGCCTTCCAAAAAAAAAGTAGCAAACAATGCATTTATTATGATTGAAAAACATATACGTAACTATTTTGAAAGTCTTATTATTTTACAAACAATTTATTGTGATTGAAACATGTGAAAGGTAACTTAATAATGTTACTATAATTACTTGAGATTTATTGTGATTGATAAGTTCAAATTGTTTCTTAATATAAATGGCCCTCTATTTGCATTATAAATGCAACATACATCTTTGCAGCCTCAATCACATGGTTTACTGGTTAACTTAGTAACAATAATAAATGAAAATAAAATGATTTTACGTCTTCGAATGCCATATTTAGTTATAAAATCTGTCACCATTAACCATTTATAGAAGAATTTTTTTTCTAACCAACGAATGTTTTAATTTTGGTTCCTTGAAATGGAACTGGGCCTTAAATAGTTTGGCAAAATGCTATTGTACTGCCAAACAGTTAAACATACGTAAATTATATTTTTCATCAAAGATTTTGGTTAAACTAACAATTCAAATCTATATATATTATTCAATGGTTATAAGATAGGAATTACCGGCGCGTCCGCGTCTTTTATAGAATCCAAAGTAAGCATGCATCTCTGCTGTCTATCACCTACATCGTTGTATCCATTGCATTCAAAGCCATAATCGTTGTACGCTGTCACATAGTACAAGTCCGGTTCTTCACGAATAAAATGCAACATAGAAAAGTTCATATATCCACTCTCATCTAAAAACGTCTTCCACTCATGTGAGTACAACGTCAAATGACCATCAAGCTTCTTCAAGTACACCTTATGCTTTGTTCCCTTATTGTGGATTAGGTATATCCAGTTATTCTTCGGATACAATCTTTCGGTAAAGAACGCAGGAAGCATCTGTCATTTAAAATCATCATTCGTATATAAATTTTAAGTTACAGTACTAAAGTGTAATGTATATACTTATTCTAATGTGCAAAATACCTGTCGTGTTTTGATGTTCCTTCTGTTTGCCTTGACCAAAAACTGCATGGCCATCCTATTTAATAATATCAACACGTTTACATTGTCAATATATTATCCGATCCAAAACTGAATATTACATTCTATTTAAAAAATCAAACCACAACATTTTTAAGTAACCGTACGTCTATTTTAGACATCTACACTCATATACCACTTTTAGAGTACTTATACTCTTTCATGTAATACTATAATTTCGTTTTCATATACATAATTCAATAAATCTCATATACACAAATGTTAAAGCCCAACGCGCATCTTTTAAAACAACAACATTCTTCAATCAACAACTATCCAAATGCTATTCCCGTTAACGTAAAAAGCTAAACAGAAACTTCTTTTATTTTGTGTATCGTACTTATATTTACAATGTAAACCTAAATCAAACAATAACCTAATTATTCAACAATTTTATTTTTAACTAACAAACTATCATTACCATAAACTACTTTGAATACATTTGGATAACAGGTAATCACATTATAATTGATAACTTTTTATAAACTTTTTCCTAAACATACGCCATAATAGATATATTCAACCGACTGAGTTAGGTTGTTAAATTTACGCCCTTCATCAAATGCAATTCTTTTTATAGATGTTCTCCAAACCTACTTATATTCACAAAATCATCCTAAATGAGTATATAATCTCAAGTCTGATCATTTAAACTTTCAACTAATAAAGTATGAATATGATAAATTACTTTTCCTACATCTATAACACATACGCAAGATATCATTCAACTTAACATAAACTTTTGAGTAAAGATAATCTCATAATGTAGGAGATCACGAATCTATACTTGAGGCAATACCCAATAACATCAAACTCCTATAGATGCAACCTAACAGCCATTTTTAACCAAAAAACACACCAACGACAACATGGTTTAGATCACGCTATACAACCTTAAAAGATGGCAGATTCATCACATGCAAGTATTTTTTTACACTTATCTACTCATTCAAACATGTACTTAATGTAGATTTACAAAAACAAAAATGAAGAAAAAAAAGAACCTGTTGGATGTGACGGATCAATGTAAGAAAGAAGAAGAAGATGGTTATTTAGAGAGATGTAACTTTTCCTCTCTTTAATTGAGAACTTAATGAGGCGTATGGAACTTATAACCCTTTTCCCATTTTTTTCTAAAAAGCAATGATTATGGTTACTTGGACAAGAAAGAAGTTACGAGTATTTTAGATAGTTTAATGATATTGCTACATTCAATGTTTCAAATAATAAAATGTGTTGTTACGAAAATGTGATATCGAGTACTATAAAACTATTGATATTTCATACAATCTTTTTCTCAAATAATGTGTAATATACAATTATATGAAAAGATGTTACAAATAAATTCCTTTTATATTTTGTCCTTCATTTCCTATAAAAAGTAAACTATCTTCATTTACTAATCATACTCAAAGAAATTTCTTAACATCACACTATGGTGAACAATAAAACACCAAAGGTACACATCTATCTTTTTAAATTTCAATACGGGAAGATAGTAATTATCTTTATTTTTTAATTCATTTTTAATACTGATGTGTATATGCTACAATTTTTATGTTGTTTTCAATGTAGACAAGTAAACAAGAAGGAGATGTTAAAGCATCAAATTCTACGGATGTGCCAGTTAAAGATAAACAACTTATCGATATTTCGGATGATGACGTCGTAAGAATTATAACTATATATTGCTCCCGAAACTTTTCAGATCATTGAAACTTATCAAAAATGATGTTGTTGCTACAATTATTATATTTGATTTCGTAAATCAAAATATGTTAATATAAAAAAAACAGCTTGAACCTATGGTTTGTTTAAGCTAATCATAACAAATATATAAGTAAAATATTTTATTTCTCATATCCTTTCTCTAAAAGGTATAATCGTGTATACATTTCACAATATATAGGTTCTATGCTTTAACACGTTTTTTTTTAATATAAAATAGATATAAAATAGATATATTTTTTGTCATCTTCATTTCAGTCAGTGCCCGCTACAAAAAAACGTGGAAGATTACTAAAGGATGGTAAGTTAGTAAACAACCAAGTTGTTGGTGGTGTCACTTCTCAACTCCATTTAGGAGAAGGTGCACATGACTTAGACGAGGTAAAAACATATTAAACTATACTAATTTGCTTAAAGATATTACCAAATTTTGTGACTTATGTCTAAATCATTTTGTTAGAAATCTGATGATGAAAAACCTCTGCGGATAAAGCGCACAACCAAGGATAAAAAAAACTTCTCTTTCCAAGAAACATTTGTTTAAAATAATTGATTACTCTACCGATGAAGAGAAAAAAGAAGCCGATGATGATTCATTAGTTTTAGACAATTCAGTGCATTATAAAGATAAAAATGTTGTTGAAGAGGATGACAAACTAATTGATCATACCATTTGGATGACTTTACTGCCGATGATTATTTACTTGATCAACCAACCTCTTTGATGTCAAAAGGTAAAAAGTATGCTCTCATGGATGAAGAATCGGATACAGATGTTGATAACAAGAACAACACAAGCGACGACGGTGTGTGGGTTAATATCAACGATCTTCCATTTGAACCTATTCGTCTTAACAACTACATTAATGATGAAGCGGAAGAAAGTCTACCAGGTGCTGACGTGTCCGATGAAGATGATAAAAACAGTTTCATTGATGACGAGTCTCTTGGATACTATTCTACTGACGATGAAGATAAAGATGATGATTTTTGATGATTGTGTTTGTGTTTTTGATATTTGTTCATGTTTCAAACCCTTAATAAGTTGTGTTTTAATAATTTAGTCGTTTTGTTATTCAGTTTCCCTTTTTTAAATACAAGTCATTTTTGTTACTCAATATCAAAGAAATAAGTACACCGTTTGTAGATACACATATATACTTTAACTTGATTGCATTTAGCCAATTATTATTAATATTTACACACGTATAATTATAACTAGGGGTGCCAATCGAGTCGTGTTCGTGTTGACCTATTCGGGTTCGCAGGTTGGCGGGTTGAAATAACCTCGACCCAAATACGACCCATTTATTAATCGTGTCAAGAAGCTCAACCCTAACCCAAACCTGCATAACACGTGTAACCCGTTTGTGACCCGTTTAATCTGTTTAAGCAAATATGTCAAGCAGTGAATAGGATTGGTGGTTTGTTGATTTAACTAGCTTAAATGCAAAAATGATATAAGGATCTAATATATGATAAAAAAACATACAAATACTATACGACAATTTCAATGATATCTGAGTTATAAGTTATAAGCGTTAATTTCAATAAAATCTTAGTTATAATCATAATTTATTCATATTAAGAACATAACAAAATACATTTAATCTATATACAACATTAAAACCAAGTTATATATTTTATTTTTAGTGGCTTATATACTTAAATGGGTTCACGTGTTGACCTGTTTAACACTTGCTCAACCCAAACACGACCCGTTTATTAAACGGGTTAGACGGGTTGACCTGTTTTTGACCCAAACCTGTTTATCCTCAACCCAAACCTGTTTAACTTCGTGTCGGGTTCGTGTCATTTATCGTGTCGTGTCGAGAATTGCCACCCCTAATTATAACATAGAAAACAATTATGAATTTCAACTTTTATAATTCAATGTTTTGCATTTCTTTATAACAATTATATGAATAATTATTTGATTTATATCAAACAACTAATAAGAGATAATGTTTAAGTCACATATACGTTAACCATTTTTTAATTTACTAAATTTGGTAATATCTTTACACACAAGTCAAAGATCATGTAACAACTAACAAAAACTTTTACATTTGCAAACATCGATAGTCAAATTACTAAAGCCAGTCTTATGATAATTAAAGTTGTTCGGACGTATTCAAGCAGGTGCTTTATCTATGTTTTATATACCATTTCTTTCAAAAGCAATAACTATTGTTATCTTACACTATTTAAAACAATTGCAGTGGTATACACCGTGGAATTCCAAAAGAGAGGCTTACCGCATGCGCATATATGTTTGTTTCTGCATAAAGATGACAAGGTTCCAAATGTTGAACATATCGACAAATTCATATCTGCTGAAATACCAGATCCAAACGAGGAGCCCGAATTGCACAAATTGGTTTCTGATTTCATGATGCACGGTCCTTGCGGTCCTGATGATCCAAATCAGGTTTGCACGACTGATGGTAAATGTACCAAACATTTTCCAAAAAAATTCATACAACGAAGTTCAGTTGACTCAGACGGCTACCCTGTTTATAAACGACGTGACAACGGTAACTATGTTGAAAAGAGTGGACACAAGTTGCATAACGGTTATGTTATACCTTACAATGCTACGCTTCTGAAACGCTACCAGTGCCACCTTAACGTTGAATGGTGTAATCAAACAGGATCAATAAAATATTTGTTTAAGTATATAAACAAAGGTCCAGATCGAGTCTCCGCACAGTTGTATGAACCTGCTCCCACAGGCGATGATCAAGAAACACCTAAACAAGTTGACGAGATTAAGGCCTTCTTGGATTGTAGGTATGTGTCGGCTTGTGAGGCTGCGTGGAGGATATTTGGGTTTGAGGTTCACTATAGAACACCAGCCGTTGAAAGGTTATCTTTCCACCTTGAAGGCGAGCAGAATGTCGTGTATGACGAAAACACTGATCTTGAAACAGTTGCTAACAAGCCAACAGTTGGTTCATCTATGTTTGATCAATGGATGAAAATGAATGAGAAATATCCTGAGGCAGCCGCGCTTACATATGCGGAGTTTCCTACAAAATTTGTTTGGAATCCAACGAAAAGAATGTGGACTTTCCGCAAGAAAGGTTATGCCATTGGGAGAATTCATAATGTTCCTATTGCAACAGGTGATTCTTATTACTGTATGATGCTACTTAGTACTTTTTTTATTTTTAAATACAAGTCATTTTTGTCAAATGTCATTGCAAGTACTTAGTACTACCTGAGCCCAACCTAAGTAGAAATGTCAAATGTCGTTCAAGTACACTTAATATCTTCAGTATTATATAAGGTATAGCAGTATTATATAAGGTATAACATTGGAAGTACTTGGTATGAGTGACTCTTTAGCCTAATCTCAAATACAACATAACCAAAGATAGAAAATGTCCTATGAACCTTTTCACAGAGGTATACCATCCAATATACCAGTGAACAAAAACGATGTATTCTACCCTTACTCCCTTACAATCAAGTTTTGATTTTCTAAATTAGGGTTGTTTGGGATTGCCTTTTTTTCTGCTTTATGTTTCTGTTTATCCAACTTAGTGATACATATATGCTTATTTTTAGGTTATACATGCAGATTACGATAAGCTACTTATTTCAAAGTGTTTATTTTTTCTTGACAGGTGATGCTTATTACTGTAGGATGCTACTAAATTGCAAGAAAGGACCTCGGTCACACGCTGAAATTAGAACTTGGGACAAGGTGGTTTATCCTACTTACAAAGAAGCTTGCTACGCAGCGGGTCTTTTAGAGGACGACAAGGAGTACATTGATAGTATTAAAGACGCATCCCATTGGGCACTCGCTGACCATCTACGTGATCTTTTTGTGACGTTGCTCTCTCAAAAGGAACTTCAAACACCTTTGACTGTGTGGTTAGAAACATGGCATTTGCTTGCTCAAGACGTTGAATACAAAAGAAGCCAGATTTTAGGAATACCAGGTATGAAATTTACTATTTCCAACACTGATTTTCTAATACTGTTGCTCATACGTTAGTTCCTAAAAAACAATTATTTAATTCAGGTTTGCGAGTGAGTGATGATGAAAAAAAGAACATTACTTTGTTCTGGATCGAAGAGCTTATGCGTTCTAGAGGAACAACATTGCGACGTTTTCCGGAGATGCCTTACCCAGATGATAGATACATATCTGAATTTGGGAATCGACTTATATATGATGAGACGCATTATAATCCTGAAGAATTGCAAGATGAATATGTCCGCCTGTACGCTTCTTTAACTACCGAACAAAAAGGTGTATACGACACTATCATGACATCCGTTGAAACAGGTACGGGAGGTGTATATTTTGTATACGGATATGGTGGTACTGGCAAGACCTTTTTATGGAAAACCCTTGCTGCTGGTATTAGAAGAAACGGGGATATAGTCATAAACGTCGCATCAAGCGGTATTGCATCTTTATTGATGTCCGGTGGCAGGACCGCTCATTCGAGATTCCATATTCCTATAAATATTGATGAGACTTCTACTTGCAGCATCTGTCCTCAAAGTGATCTTGCACAATTGTTAAAGAAATGCAAATTAATTATTTGGGATGAAGCACCAATGACAAATAAGCTTTGTTTCGAAGCTTTAGATCGGTCATTGCGCGATGTACTACGTAAGACGAGGTTTGACACGACCGAACAGCCTTTTGGTGGAATGACAGTTGTCTTTGGTGGTGATTTTAGACAAGTTCTCCCAGTCATTCCAAAAGGTTCACGTCAAGACATCGTAAGTGCATCTTTGAAACAATCTTATTTGTGGGATCATTGCACGGTTCTGAAGTTAACAGCCAACATGAGGCTAACTGTTGGATCTCGCCCTGAAGATGTCAACGAGATACGTGATTTTGCGGAATGGATACTAAAAGTAGGAGACGGGGACATTGGAAATTCAAACGACGGCGAGGTTTCGATAGACATACCGGATGATATACTGATACATGATGTTACTGATCCGATAACATCTATTGTAGATTTTACCTATCCTAACCTTTTGAATAACAAAGATAATCCGTCGTATTTTCAAGAAAAGGCCATTCTTGCTCCGACCAATGAAGTGGTCGATAGTATAAATGATCACTTGCTTAAGGAATTTCCAGGTGAGGAAATGGTTTACCTTAGTTGCGATAGTGTTGATAAAATGGATCGCGGGACATCAATAGATCAAGCCGTCTTCTCAACGGATTTTATCAATGGACTAAAGTTCTCTGGTGTACCAAACCATAAGCTGGTGTTAAAAGTTGGTGTCCCCATTATGTTACTAAGGAATATTGATCAATCTAATGGATTGTGTAACGGGACACGACTTCAGGTGTTACGATTAACGAGGACTTCCATTCAGGCTCAAGTCATTAACGGGACACATTTTGGGAATAAGGTTATCATACCACGTTTGAGAATTACTCCATCTGACAAACGTTTACCTCTGAAGATTGTCAGAAAACAATACCCCATTTCAGTGTCATTCGCCATGACAATAAATAAGAGCCAAGGTCAGTCCCTTTCAAAAGTTGGATTGTATTTGCCACGTCCTGTTTTCACACATGGACAGTTGTATGTTGCTCTTTCACGTGTGAAAAGCAAAAAAGGTTTGAAGGTTGTGTCTTCAGATTCTGATGGTAACCTATCAAAAAATACTATAAATGTTGTGTATAAAGAAGTTCTTCAAGGTCTGTGATTAAACTCTCTAAAGGTATGTATACTATCGATATTTCATATTTTATTGCATTTCCTTTATTTGCATGTATTATAAAAACCATTTTTTTAAAGGCGAGTGATATAGTAGATGTGGAATCAGAAACCCCGGGGAAACAGGTTGGAGGCCCAACTGAATGGTATTGCACAAAATGCTTGGTTGTTGTACAGAGTCTCAAATCAGTGTGAGTGTCGCTTATAATAATGTTTTTTTATAACAATTTAGATGAAAAAATAACTGAAATGACTCACCTAATATATTCTTCGTGTTTAGGTTCCGTCTTCAGGTACGTGTTCAAGATGCAACGGGGACATGCTCTTTGTCCCTCTTTAACGATGAGGTGCAAGCGATTGCTGATAGATCCGCTTACCAGTTGTGTGACAAATACGGGAAGGTACACTCAAACTCGATTGGAGAATGTTTATACACTTTGTTCTAAAATTTATATAATAATACAGACAATAATACATTAGTATTATTACATGTGTAACAGACTGATAGCGAATTTGTGCCGCCTGAGATTACAAAAATTGTTGGTACTAAGTTTGCCTTTAAGGTGTTCATGGATAAATTCAATGCTACAAAATTGTTGCCTGTGTTTAATGTGTTGCGTATGTCTGCGGATCCGGCAATTATTGAATCACTGCAAGCAGCCGAAACACCAGTCAAGGTAACAATATATTTGTTTCACCTACTTACCTTTATTTTGTTTATTATACAACACTTTTCACACGATGAGATTTCTTTGATTCAGCAAGCGGACAACGAAGCTACAAGTGGCTGTGTACCAGCTGTCTCACCATTTGTAAGTTTTGTTCCTCATCAAATGTAACCATTGTTACATATGCTACTAAAATTCTGCTAAACTAACCATATGTTTGATATTGTCAAGGAGTTGGAATCGCAGACGGATGACAACACCACCCCGACAAATGCAGACAAATCCAGTGGTAAGAACAAGCGAGCAGCAGATGATGAAGCAGAAGGAAGCATGTCGTCTAATGTTAAAAAGACAGCTATTGAGATCAAGGTGGAAAAGGAACCATGAATCCGCTTGTGTTCAAGTCTCTATATCTGTTGCAGCTCCAAATAATAAACTTTTGTCATTTCATATTTGAAATAATTTGTTTTGACAAGTTTTTGTTTAACTCTTTGTGGTTGGGGAGTCCCAATCACTTGCACTTTTCCTTTTAGTGCGAAACAATGCTCTCAGACTATACTTATGAATGGTGTGATACATTCTTTATGAATGTATTATTTTGATATTTCTATTTTTTAAAGTCATACATGCTTTCCTTGGTTGTTTGTTTTTTATTTTTTTTTTCTTTCAGGTTACTCAAGGTTACGCATTTGGACAAGCATATCTGTACAGGAGTTATGATTCAGTTACAAGAGATGTACAAAATAGCTTTTTAGTATACTGTTTTTTTGTATAAAGGTTGTTTATACAATGTTTACTTTTACGTTTTTGTAAATATATTCAATGATTATGAAAGTTTATTATTGCATTTGTTTTCTTTCTTTTAAATCCTTCAACGTTTTATTATCCTTTTCTAAATTAAAAAACTGCAAATCATCACTTCTAAATGCATAAACAATCAAATAATCGAGCAAAATTTTAGACCATTATTACACTCACGTATTTGCTTACTATTTGCCTTCGTAAGATTGAACTTGAATGGTATTAGTCATGTCGAGGCCAATCGAAGGGCCAATCAGACAAATTNATTGTCAAGGAGTTGGAATCGCAGACGGATGACAACACCACCCCGACAAATGCAGACAAATCCAGTGGTAAGAACAAGCGAGCAGCAGATGATGAAGCAGAAGGAAGCATGTCGTCTAATGTTAAAAAGACAGCTATTGAGATCAAGGTGGAAAAGGAACCATGAATCCGCTTGTGTTCAAGTCTCTATATCTGTTGCAGCTCCAAATAATAAACTTTTGTCATTTCATATTTGAAATAATTTGTTTTGACAAGTTTTTGTTTAACTCTTTGTGGTTGGGGAGTCCCAATCACTTGCACTTTTCCTTTTAGTGCGAAACAATGCTCTCAGACTATACTTATGAATGGTGTGATACATTCTTTATGAATGTATTATTTTGATATTTCTATTTTTTAAAGTCATACATGCTTTCCTTGGTTGTTTGTTTTTTGTTTTTTTTTTCTTTCAGGTTACTCAAGGTTACGCATTTGGACAAGCATATCTGTACAGGAGTTATGATTCAGTTACAAGAGATGTACAAAATAGCTTTTTAGTATACTGTTTTTTTGTATAAAGGTTGTTTATACAATGTTTACTTTTACGTTTTTGTAAATATATTCAATGATTATGAAAGTTTATTATTGCATTTGTTTTCTTTCTTTTAAATCCTTCAACGTTTTATTATCCTTTTCTAAATTAAAAAACTGCAAATCATCACTTCTAAATGCATAAACAATCAAATAATCAAGCAAAATTTTAGACCATTATTACACTCACGTATTTGCTTACTATTTGCCTTCGTAAGATTGAACTTGAATGGTATTAGTCATGTCGAGGCCAATCGAAGGGCCAATCAGACAAATTCTAAATAGCTTACTACTTACATTTTTGCTTATTACTTACATTTGTGCACTGATGTATTTTATTATAAATTTCCAACTTTCTAAATAGACCATTATTACACTGATGTATTTGCTTACTACTTACATTTTTGGTGAATGGTATATTACAAATTTCTAAATAGCTTGATTAAGTTAGGAAAAATGCTATTTATAAGTTAGGAAAAAATCTATTTATAAGTTGAATTTATAGAATTTGAATAAGTAATTATATGCTAATTTGGCGCACAAACCTAAAAATACACGGTACCAAAGTTGTTTAAGGATTGCACAAACACATCCTTCATGTTGATCTAGAAATTTAGGGCAAAACTATCAATTCATAATCAACCATCCTTTAACTACTTTTAGTGTTTGAAAATTTCGAAATTGCACATGTTTTTAATAGTCCTTATTTACACAAAGCCCATAATAAATCTTATTTGTACATGTTTTTAATTAAACTTTTAATTACACAAAGCCCATACAAAACAAGTCCACACCATCATCATAAAACTGAGCCCAGATCCATGCATCTATTAACAACTTACATTTTAATGTTTAGAACTAAAAACTGTGTAAATAAAAATATAATCATACACATGAAAATATCAACAAACCACATGCAGTTATCATAAGTAATGTAATTTCATTCATAAAATATCATAAATACTTAGACATTCACTGTTCATATCCATCTAAGGATAGGCATTACCACGTTTGCTTCTTCTATCAACCACATTACCCAAAACGCAAAACATAAATACCATATTCCAGCTACATACTGTTAGCGATGTCTAACAACAAACGCTTAATACATAAAACAAAAGACACAAAGTTTGTTGCATCATGAAGTAGTTTCTTAACACATGTCGAAGACTGGAATGATAACCTGCCTACGCAAATCCAACGAAGCATTCACATCTGGAATGAAATCGACAAGCTTGAAACGTACCATTTTGTTTTTTTCCCACTTACATTTTGCAACAATCTCCTTCCATCTGTATTTTATCGTCACGTGGTTCTTGCTGTTTGGCCTATCACTGTGGCTTTCCAGATCAACATCCACGTAAAAATCTTTACCTTTGTATCTTAGCAGTGCGTTATGGAACTTCCACATCTCATGGGACTTCACAAACTCATGGAATATGTACTACTTACCAAACGTCCTCTGTCCGTGACATACGCCAGAATTGGAGCGTAAAAAACATCGTTCTCATCATCGTGTTGTGTGTGGTCAGTCCATTCACACATGTGTTCAAGCCTTAGTTCTACATTTCAAATAAACAAATAAAAATTGGAATAATCATAATCAAACTTTAATCTTTAATGTAAATATGTATACTTAAAAACATAATTTTATGCAACGTACCTTTAGTTTCAACTGGGCTTTTCACAAATGGTTTTAGTTCGTTGAGTACCATACGCTCAACAACCTCATGACGCGTCCCAAACCCATTCCCATCAAACAGCATCAATGACAGAGAATTGTTGGCTAACTTAGTAAAAACCATTCTTGTGATAGGAACGATGTTTTCAGTTTGAATTAGCTGCTGCCATCCTGGTCCTCCGAACATATGCACATTATACACATCTTCTTCAACTATCTCAATCTTAAAGCGAGTGACAGTTGCTACCTCCATTCCAGCCACAAGAACGCGGTATTCAGGATGATCATCGTTTCCCAAGAAACCCCAAGGAATGTACTGCCAAACAGTTAAACATACGTAATTATATTTCAGCCAAAGTATTTTGGTTTATATATCTAATTCATATATCTTGTTTTTATAGTTATTATGTGTTATATATGTATAGGATATATCTTCTGTTGTCCGCGTCTTTTATATTGTATCTCTATAAATAATGCATGCATCTCGCTGTCTATCACTATCTTTTTTCGTTTTGTTATTATTCCATTGCATTACTAAATGCCTTATAACGTTTGTACGCTGTTCTATCATTGAGTATCACGGTCCGGTTCTTCACGAAGTAAGAATGCAACATAGAAAAGTTCCAATATCCTATCTGCATCTTATATAACGTCTTGCCACTTCATGTTTGATAGACTTACAACGTCAAATGTAACCATCAAGCTTCCTTCAAGTACACCTTATGCTGTCTTGCTGTTGTTTTAGGTATTTCATATTCTTCGGATTACAATCTTTTATCGGTAAAGAACGCAGGAAGCACTTCATTTAAAATACATTCGTATTATAAATTTAAATTTACAGTCACAAAGTGTCAATGTTTATTATACTTATTCTAATGTGCAAAATAGTTTGCCCTTTCTGTTGTTTTTATGTTCTTTTCTTGTTCCTTTTGACCAATTCTAATCTCATGGCTTTCTTTCCTATTTTATATATTTTCTAACACTTTTATTTTTTTGTTTTTCCAATTATTATTCTTCAATAATCTGTAATATTTTTTTAATTCTATTTAAAAATCAAGTTTCTCTATTTTTAATAACTCTCTCTATTTTGACATCTACATCATATACCATTTAGCAGTATTTATCTCTTTCATGGTATTATTTACTTTTTATATTCGTTTTTCTATTATTTTACATTATCTATATAATATTTCTCATTATACTACATAATTAAAGCCCATGCTGCATTCTTTTAAAACAACAACATTCTTCAATCAACAACTATCCAAATGCTATTCCCGTTAACGTAAAAAGCTAAACAGAAACTTCTTTTATTTTGTGTATCGTACTTATATTTACAATGTAAACCTAAATCAAACAATAACCTAATTATTCAACAATTTTATTTTTAACTAACAAACTATCATTACCATAAACTACTTTGAATACATTTGGATAACAGGTAATCACATTATAATTGATAACTTTTTATAAACTTTTTCCTAAACATACGCCATAATAGATATATTCAACCGACTGAGTTAGGTTGTTAAATTTACGCCCTTCATCAAATGCAATTCTTTTTATAGATGTTCTCCAAACCTACTTATATTCACAAAATCATCCTAAATGAGTATATAATCTCAAGTCTGATCATTTAAACTTTCAACTAATAAAGTATGAATATGATAAATTACTTTTCCTACATCTATAACACATACGCAAGATATCATTCAACTTAACATAAACTTTTGAGTAAAGATAATCTCATAATGTAGGAGATCACGAATCTATACTTGAGGCAATACCCAATAACATCAAACTCCTATAGATGCAACCTAACAGCCATTTTTAACCAAAAAACACACCAACGACAACATGGTTTAGATCACGCTATACAACCTTAAAAGATGGCAGATTCATCACATGCAAGTATTTTTTTACACTTATCTACTCATTCAAACATGTACTTAATGTAGATTTACAAAAACAAAAATGAAGAAAAAAAAGAACCTGTTGGATGTGACGGATCAATGTAAGAAAGAAGAAGAAGATGGTTATTTAGAGAGATGTAACTTTTCCTCTCTTTAATTGAGAACTTAATGAGGCGTATGGAACTTATAACCCTTTTCCCATTTTTTTCTAAAAAGCAATGATTATGGTTACTTGGACAAGAAAGAAGTTACGAGTATTTTAGATAGTTTAATGATATTGCTACATTCAATGTTTCAAATAATAAAATGTGTTGTTACGAAAATGTGATATCGAGTACTATAAAACTATTGATATTTCATACAATCTTTTTCTCAAATAATGTGTAATATACAATTATATGAAAAGATGTTACAAATAAATTCCTTTTATATTTTGTCCTTCATTTCCTATAAAAAGTAAACTATCTTCATTTACTAATCATACTCAAAGAAATTTCTTAACATCACACTATGGTGAACAATAAAACACCAAAGGTACACATCTATCTTTTTAAATTTCAATACGGGAAGATAGTAATTATCTTTATTTTTTAATTCATTTTTAATACTGATGTGTATATGCTACAATTTTTATGTTGTTTTCAATGTAGACAAGTAAACAAGAAGGAGATGTTAAAGCATCAAATTCTACGGATGTGCCAGTTAAAGATAAACAACTTATCGATATTTCGGATGATGACGTCGTAAGAATTATAACTATATATTGCTCCCGAAACTTTTCAGATCATTGAAACTTATCAAAAATGATGTTGTTGCTACAATTATTATATTTGATTTCGTAAATCAAAATATGTTAATATAAAAAAAACAGCTTGAACCTATGGTTTGTTTAAGCTAATCATAACAAATATATAAGTAAAATATTTTATTTCTCATATCCTTTCTCTAAAAGGTATAATCGTGTATACATTTCACAATATATAGGTTCTATGCTTTAACACGTTTTTTTTTAATATAAAATAGATATAAAATAGATATATTTTTTGTCATCTTCATTTCAGTCAGTGCCCGCTACAAAAAAACGTGCAAGATTACTAAAGGATGGTAAGTTAGTAAACAACCAAGTTGTTGGTGGTGTCACTTCTCAACTCCATTTAGGAGAAGGTGCACATGACTTAGACGAGGTAAAAACATATTAAACTATACTAATTTGCTTAAAGATATTACCAAATTTTGTGACTTATGTCTAAATCATTTTGTAAGAAATCTGATGATGAAAAACCTCTGCGGATAAAGCGCACAACCAAGGATAAAAAAACTTCTCTTTCCAAGAAACATTTGTTTAAAATAATTGATTACTCTACCGATGAAGAGAAAAAAGAAGCCGATGATGATTCATTAGTTTTAGACAATTCAGTGCATTATAAAGATAAAAATGTTGTTGAAGAGGATGACAAACTAATTGATCATTCTTTTGATCGTGAATACCATTTGGATGACTTTACTGCCGATGATTATTTACTTGATCAACCAACCTCTTTGATGTCAAAAGGTAAAAAGTATGCTCTCATGGATGAAGAATCGGATACAGATGTTGATAACAAGAACAACACAAGCGACGACGGTGTGTGGGTTAATATCAACGATCTTCCATTTGAACCTATTCGTCTTAACAAATACATTAATGATGAAGCGGAAGAAAGTCTACCAGGTGCTGACGTGTCCGATGAAGATGATAAAAACAGTTTCATTGATGACGAGTCTCTTGGATACTATTCTACTGACGATGAAGATAAAGATGATGATTTTTGATGATTGTGTTTGTGTTTTTGATATTTGTTCATGTTTCAAACCCTTAATAAGTTGTGTTTTAATAATTTAGTCGTTTTGTTATTCAGTTTCCCTTTTTTAAATACAAGTCATTTTTGTTACTCAATATCAAAGAAATAAGTACACCGTTTGTAGATACACATATATACTTTAACTTGATTGCATTTAGCCAATTATTATTAATATTTACACACGTATAACTATAACATAGAAAACAATTATGAATTTCAACTTTTATAATTCAATGTTTTGCATTTCTTTATAACAATTATATGAATAATTATTTGATTTATATCAAACAACTAATAAGAGATAATGTGTAAGTCACATATACGTTAACCATTTTTGAATTTACTAAATTTGGTAATATCTTTACACACAAGTCAAAGATCATGTAACAACTAACAAAAACTTTTACATTTGCAAACATCGATAGTCAAATTACTAAAGCCAGTCTTATGATAATTCAAAGCATGTAACATTATCATGTATGAACACATGATGAAACTTAACACATAACCAATATAGATAAGTCTTGACTTCAATTATTACTAAAGACAAACAAACACATTTAAATTTTTAAAACATGCACAAGGATACTCAATGAACGAATTTTTCAGTTATCAATTACTTAATTAGTACACATTCATTTGAAGAAAGTTATTAAATGATATTTAATAATTATCATTTATAACACATAAAATTGCAATCATTTCTAAAATAAATTACATATTTTTAAACAATCAAATATTTTACTAAAATCAATTTGTATACACGTTTTTTTCTATAAATCGAGGATTCATAATATCTCATTATTTACAAACACCATCTTTGCCAATTATCCTCTATGGCATCACAATTAGAAAAAACCCTTTTAGAAATGTTTGAAAACTTAATACTCGCCCAATCTAAGGATGAGTGCAAAACTGAAGATCACGCGCAGCAAAAAGACAATGATACCATTCCAGATGTTGACCTTAAGAATGCACAAAACATTCAAGTTGATGTTCCTGTTGAATCCAATGAATTACCAAAACCTAATGTGAATGATAAGCCTTTTGTTTCATCTCTTTTTGAAGAAGGTGAATCTTCGAAAGCAGATCAAGGTAATAAAGTATAATTCATTCCTATTCTTGACACTCTTTTTTAGTTGTTAAACATGTTGATTTCTTATTACCAGATGATTTCAACCCGGAGCCTATTATTGATTGGCTAAGATTGAATGTTGGAAATGATGAAGCATGTCAAAAGCTTCTTAGCGGTTTGTTGTCAAAGATTAACAAGGCAACAGAATTAATCAATGAGCTGCGTGAAATGGGACATGATATAGATGATGACTATATTGTTGACCTCAACTTCTTTGATGAAGATTGAATTGCGTTCAAAATCAATGATGCCTATCACTTCTACATTTCCTTTTGATGTTTTAAATCAATAAGTGTAACGAATAAGAGAATGACTATCATTATGTTATGTACTACAAATAGCAACGTACAACTTTGCTTTTAATATGAACACATGTTACACTATGTCGTTATGTTATATTTTGATGATTAACTTTGAATGTGAGTTTCTTTTCCATTGAATAAAATGCCTTTTTAACTAAATTAATGAAAGAAACATGTGTTTATGAATGCAACAATCATTTATAAAATAGAAACGACTACAAATTTAATTACTATAATAATATTATCAAAAAATTGGGAGTTGAGATCATTTCCTAAATTACCAACAAACCCAATAAGAAAAGGAAACTGTCCCGTGGATATTGTGACAATCATATCATTAATGTGATGATCATCTCATTAGTTACAAAGACTTTAAAGGATATACGTTTTATTTGATCATATACATAGCGATTTTTTTATTTGCATCCTCATCATAATCAATAACATAAAAATGGATGATGAAAACACTTCAACAAAATCAACAAAGCGCATATCTTCAAAAAACCTGGCGAATAAGAACTTTCATGAAGATCAAAATACTTCCAGCTCCAGTTACAAATCATCATCGTTCCAGTATGCTTCTTTTGTTTCATCGGAGAATGTTCCACAACCAATGTTGGTAGATTCACCTTCATCTACAAGAAGAGTTCCTTTGACGGAACTATTAAATTGTAAGCACACATTTCTCGCATGATGTACTTTTGAATATATAATTTCTTTTTTAGTACATGTTGTTTGATCAACAATTTTCCATTCATTAGATGATCCACTAATTGAGAATGTCGCACCATGGACTTTTTCCAATACACCTACAATGCAACAAACCAATATTTCAGGTATGTTGATTGTTAATAACATAATCTACTTCTGTTTACAATTAATTATGTGTATTTTTTTTATCATCCCAAACATGAATGAAAAAATTCGTAAACATAATATTGAATTCTAACATTTTTTTTACATTGTTTCATGGAATTGACCTTATTCAATTGGTTGTTATAAATCATAGGTGTCTCTATTAATTCTACACGGACTAAACCAACAACTGATCAAAGGGTGGCGCTTTCGGACGTGACTAACAGTTAGTTACATTTTCAGTTTATATGATCACTTCAACTTTGTTACATACTACTTACGCAACTACCTGCGTTATGCGTCCACTAACTTATTCTCTTTATGTTTAATGTAGCTCTTCCACGTTTACCCGCAACAAATTCATTTTCAGCAAGACCAACAACAACTTCGTCACTTAATTTTGTAGCTAGGACAAGGGGAAGACCACCGAAACGTGACATGTCAATTGGTACGTTCAATAACCTTCATTATGGTATAAATGACTTTAAAGTCTGTGTTTTCATTAGTTTGTATTCATTTTAACGAAGAATAATGGAGTATATTTTAGACACAATAGAATTAAGTGATATGTTGCTATTATTTGTTTGAGTTAAAGATAAAGGGTTTTACATAATTCGTGAATAACTATGCTTTTAGTTACCTTATTAATTTGATTGTTTTAATTCATAGGTTCGTCTATTAGCTGTACACCGACTCAACAAACATCGAATCAAAGACCGCCGCTTTCGGACTTGACTAATGGTAACTTATAGAGTTTCATTTTATACACCAACCACTTCAAATTTGTTAGATACTACTTACTCAGCTATTTGTGTTACACGGTACACTAAATTCTTTTATGATTGTTATTTGACGTAGCTCTTCCACGTACACCCGCCACAATTTCATTGACAGCAACAGCAACAACACCTTTGCCAGTTGATTTTGTTCGAAGACCAAGGGGAAGACCACCCAAACAACCGACGACAACAACTAATTCTCCCAAACAAACAAATGCAACTTTATCACCGCTACTCAGCGGTACGTCTATTTTATCCAATAGAATATTTATTCTGCCTGCATGCTTTGTAACTAATGAGATAATCATCACATTAATGATATGATTGTAACATGGGTCAATTTCTTAATATGTTGATAGGAATGAATCCATTGCTCACGAAAAATACATTTTCTGCTTTTGCAACTCCTACAAGATCAGGTAACATGTACTATTAGCTTTAACTACATGTAATCCTTTTTCAAAACTATTACTATATTGATACTGCATACCTTTGTTCCATTTCTACAACAATGGTACAGGACCTGCTTCAGTTAATACAAACTGTCAACCATATGTTTCAACAACTCCAAATACTGTAGGCGTTATCAGATCTCCAAATTATGAAATTTCTACCTGTTAGTAACTCATACCCTTATAATAATATAATCTTTCTATATCTATTTTATATAATAAACTTAATATGCTTTGGTTTATTCGCATACAGTTTCACAAACGACACTCTGCTGCAACACGATTGGTGGTGAAAATATTTCAACACTTTCACCAAATTCTGTTACCAAAAGTTCCGATAAACTGACACCAGCTGCTTCAACAAGGAAACGCAATTGTACTTCAACTGACAACTCAAACGGTAGTATTATGAATTGTATTTTTCGTTTGTAACATAGGTTTTATTTTTAACATGTCATTAACATTCTTATAATTTGGTTTTCCAGTTACCTTGCAAACACCTTGTGCCACGCCCGTTAATGAAAGACCTACACATGAATTAAAGTCGTGCTCTGCAACCAACAGATCTGTGTTAACAACACAAAAGTCAACTTACGAAGTAGGAGAATCTTCAAGAAGACCAAAAAGATCTAAGAGACCTACTTTACAAAGTCCTACGCCTATTTCTTTTAATCTTGATGATGACGTCCATGTACGAAAAGTTTATGACAAAAACGTCGGTATATCACAAGGTAATTGGATGTTTTATTTCATAATCATCCCCAGAAATTTCTTTTCGAATAACTTAATTATAGCACAATTATGTTTTTAATTATGTAGAATACTACGACCATGGAGATCCTACATTTGAGTGTACGAAATGTCATGCTTTGTTATGGGAACAAGAAGCGAGAAGAGGAAATCCTAATCCGAATAACAAACCTTACAGTATATGTTGTGGAAAGGGAAAAGTAAAACTTGATGCCCCACCGCCAACTCCAAAACCATTGGTTGACTTATTCATGAATGACGATGCGAAGAGCCAGAATTTCAAAAACAACATCAGATCCTACAACAGCATGTTTGCTTTTACATCGATGGGTGGGAAGGTTGATGATTCAATAAACAAGACAGGACGTGCTCCATACGTTTTCCGGTTACATAGACAGACTTACCATAAAATAGGTACCTTACTTCCGGAACAAGGTTCTCCACCCAAGTTTGCACAGCTCTATATCTACGACACAGAAAACGAGATAGAAAATAGAGAAAAGGCGTTAAGGTAACTTCTATATCAGATATATTTCCATTAATTTATAGAAATTGAAATACTAACATACCTCTTTTATTTAACTTTCGATTTTTTTAAATCCGAATGTTGTTTTCTTACGCAGCTCATCTTCTAAGACGACTGCTCCTTCAAAATCAAAGCAATCTCTTGATCGAAACATTATGAATCAAATTAAAGATGTTTTAGATGAATCAAGTGATTTGGTTAAAACATTCAGAAGGGCACGTGAGGCATACACAGAAGATAACGAGCAAAATATCAAAATAAAGCTCATTGCAAAGCGAGGCAAACATGGACGCCAATATGATCTTCCAACTGCCAACGAAGTTGCAGGTCTTATTGTTGGAGACGTAGATGCTTGTGTAGAGGATCGGGACATTGTTTTGCAAAAACGTGATGGACCTATGCAGCGTATTAATATTTTTCATCCTATGTACCTTGCATTACAATACCCTTTGTTGATGCCCTGTGCACAAGATGGGTATACTTTGGGAATACCGCATATCAATATTTCTGGCAAACCAAAGACCAAGGATGACAAGGATAAAACGGTTACTATGAAACAGTGGTTTTCCTATCAAATTCAAGACCGTCGGAATCAAGAGAATTTGTTTTTGCGTGGAGGTCGTTTGTTTCAACAGTTTCTTGTGGAGGTTACACTATGGTAGAGACTGAACGATTGTATTTTCATCGGTCCAATCAGTCGAAACTTAGATGTGATACGTACGGTAATATCCGTAAAAGCATCGCATCAGGAAATACCGACCCTACACAGCTTGGAAAACCTGTCATCTTGCCTTCTTCGTTTACTGGTGGACCAAGGTTCATGCAACAAAACTATATGGATGCCATGGCTTTGTGTAGGTGGTATGGTTGTCCGGATTTATTTCTAACTATAACATGTAATCCTAAATGGCCTGAAATTAACCGTTATATGGAAGAGCACAACCTTCAATCTACAGACCGTCCTGATGTGCTGAGTAGAGTTTTTAAAATGAAGTTGGATCAGTTGGTAAAGGATGTCAAAGAATTAAAGTTGTTCGGACGTATTCAAGCAGGTGCTTTATCTATGTTTTATATACCATTTCTTTCAAAAGCAATAACTATTGTTATCTTACACTATTTAAAACAATTGCAGTGGTATACACCGTGGAATTCCAAAAGAGAGGCTTACCGCATGCGCATATATGTTTGTTTCTGCATAAAGATGACAAGGTTCCAAATGTTGAACATATCGACAAATTCATATCTGCTGAAATACCAGATCCAAACGAGGAGCCCGAATTGCACAAATTGGTTTCTGATTTCATGATGCACGGTCCTTGCGGTCCTGATGATCCAAATCAGGTTTGCACGACTGATGGTAAATGTACCAAATTCTAGATCAACTCAAAAACCTTTTAGAAACATTGATTTTTATACTTTGAGACATGTATAACTTATTGTTCCGTTTGAAGAAAATTTTAAATTGTTTACATTCGTTATTCTTTCTTACTTATTCACATTCTTACCTCTTCTTAATCAAAAACTCTCTAAAATCCCGTGGATGCCACGGGTCTATAAGCTAGTGTTTGATATACAAGTTTTTTTTTTTTTTTTTTTTTTTTTTTTTTTTTTTAATACATATTGAAATTTGGAAGTTTATGTTTCAAACAGTGTTTTAAACCCGGCGGTTGAACCGGTGACTCGACCGGCTCGATTAAAAACCTAGTTTTCAAAATATTTAATATGTTTCGAGGTGAATGCATCAATTAAAGTTAAATATCAGCACTTTTAATTTCCATATTTCTCTATAGTACAAGTTTTTTATACGTAATGTTTCAAAGTGTTTACGATTTTTGGATTAATTTACGAATATTTTACAAGTTTTAACAAGTATATAACTAAATGCCCTTATTATTAATTATTTTATAGAATTAGCAATGTGTGAGATAGTGACCAAAAATTTCGTCACTAATGTTTAGTTTGTTAATGACAATTTCTCGTCGTCACTATTCTAGATAAAATATAGCTAGCATGTAATTTACTAATTTAGTGACTACATAGTGACCAATTATAAGTTTCGTCACTAGCTTTTTGACGATGACCAAAAATTATCTCGTCACTAATTAGTGACAAAAAAACAATCTCGTCACTAAATTCTCGGCACTAAAGCCACTTTTTCTTGTAGTGATTTACATTAGACGGAACACTAACCCCAACTAAACAAACAGCCTAAGAAATTAAAATTACGAGCACCAACAAAGCCGAAGGTATCTAGGATTTTTTGATTTAGGTTTTGGGTGTTCAAAAAATATCCGTATTCGGATATCCGAAAACTTGATCATAATTTACTAAAAAGTTGGGTTTATAAAAGGATAGTTTTGTAACTCATATAAAAGTTTTCAAAAAACTATAGATATCTGGATATTCAGATATATAAAACTGTTATCCGAAATTTCGGATATCCGAATTAAAAAAAAAAAAAAAAAAAAAAAAAAAAAAAAAAAAAAAAAAAAAAAAAAAACATAGATAAAATATTATGTCTAACATAAACCCATCATTGCAAATTTCGAATATCCAAATTTGTGATATAACTAGTTGTTAACAAGTCCCTTAAATTTTTTAAATTAACAACAAAAAAATATTGTCAAAAATGTCTCATTTCATATTTTCGCTTCAGTGGCTACTTAGATAGGAGATGTTTCATGTCATATGTTTTCTTTTTCTTTAATTATAAAAAAGTTGCTAGTTGGAAGAGGCTTATAGTATATTAAACGTTAAAATATGAGCTACACAATGGTATCTTAATACAATTATTGGGCTTATTGGAGGGGGCCTAGCACCCGCTAGCCACCCCTCTCTCCGCCCCTGAGTGGGAGTCAAACCATGTGTCAACGCACGTGACATGTAACACGTGCTTGCATGGCAAAATTCGAATCTCCTCTCCCTCCTCAAAGCTATTAATACAGATAACACACTCCTCCTCACTAATACTCTCACCCTCACCCTCACCCTCAGCACCAGCAGTGAACGTCTCTCTTGGCAGTCTCCTCAATGTTTCCCGGTCGAGACCCATCCTCCTTAGACACCTTTGTGCTGGTGCTAATGGTGTTGGTGCTGGTTCTGGTGCTGGTGGTGCGATGCATCTCAAGTAAATAACCGCTGCCACAAACAGCACACACAATACTACAATGATTATTACTCTTATTTTTCTGTAGATGATGGGGTCCATTGGTGGTGGTAGTGGTGGTGGTTGAGTGGTGAATCGAGACATTATATATTGATGTTGGCGGTGGACCAGGATTTGGGAGGAGTTAATGGTTAGGCAACTGGTCGAGGGTTACTGACTCTCCGTTTCCGTTGAGTAACGTGGACGATGCGGCTGATCGAGGAAACTGATTTTACAATGATTTGCGACGGCAGAAGCAATGCTGAATTTGAAGTATGTATGTAATAAGAGTGCTCCAAACAATGGTGATCATATATGGTTGAATATATATGTCAACAAAAATTGTTGGAGGATGAACTTGTTAACTGCATGACATTGATCATTTGTTTTATTGTTTAGCTTAGTAATTCGTACGTGCGTATAGTTATAGAATGTTTGTTACTTTGTTTCCCGATTAAGAAAATAAATAAACAATAACACCGCGTTACATGTTTATAGCGATAGCTTTACATCGTTTCTTACGCAATCCTTGTTATCTACTGTAACATAACAAAACGGGAAAATGACCGTTTTAGCAATGTATTTTCAGGTTACTAAGATAACAACATGTGACTTGCATATGGACCATCATGGAGTCGAAGAGTCGACGCGTCTTACCTTTCATTTTATGCACTTATGTAACGTTTGATCAAGTTGAACTATTTTTCATGAATTTGTAACACCATTATGGGACCTATTTTTGTAAACTCTGAATATTTTAATGATCAAACGATGTATTTTCAAAACGACACTTTAGGTCGTTCAATATAACCTTGTATGAGATGCCCTGTTCGTTACACCCAGGTATTCCATTCCGCTGCCATATAACAGGTAAATTCAGGGTGTGACAGATTGAGTCAATTGACGGAAAAATGGCTCTCAACATGGGTATTTCTAGGTATACTTAGAAAATTTTCTGGGTAAGTCCTGGTAATTTATAAGTGAAAATAATAACTTTCGAAAGGTAAAAATATATACTAACATAATTTCAGTAGTTTGGCAAGTTTTGAAAAGGTCTAAGGCTCGTTTTTGACCAAAACATTTCGTACATCAGCAACATTTTCTGGAAATTATATAAAACTAGTAACATCTTGTTTTTAGCATATCTTTTTCGTTATAGGTCCGTTTTTAGTGATTCAAAAGACCATAGTTTCGTCTAGGAATGTATTTTCTAGTTCTTGGGTCCAAAATTAACCAAAATTCACTGAGCTTACCCAATATTTAAAATAGGGACAGAAGGTTAACATATGTTTCCAAAAATGATATAACTTAGTTTGTACATGTTCAAAACCACTACTTACAACATCAACTCATCCCNCAAATGATGTCGTGATGCAATGTAGACTAACCCTAGTCTAGAAAATGTACGATGGTTGACAATGTGACTTAACCTACCCGGTCTCGTCAAATGGATACCCGTAAACCCTGTTTACGTGAAATGTTGAATTGAAATTCAATGAATAGGAAATGTCGGGAATAAGGAAAATTGACCTGAAATTACGAATTGTGACATAAAGGCTTACTTTATGAGGGCAATTTGTCCCTTACATGATAAGAGTCGTTGTCCCTAAAGGCTCACTTGTAGAGAGCAATTGTACCTTACTTGATGGGAACCGTTGTTCCTAAACGCTTGCTCACTTGATGAGAGCAATTGCCCTTTACATGACGATAGCCGTTTTCCCTAATGTTTGCACACTTGATAAGAGCAATTTTCACTTACATGATGAGATCCGTTGTCCCTAAAGTCTAACTGTATGAGGGCAATTATTCCCTTACATGATAAGAGCCGTTATCCACAATGGCTAACTTGTTGAGATTGTACCTTACTTTATGGGAGCCGTTGTCCCTGAACACCTGCTCACTTATTGAGAGCAATTGCCCTGTACATGATGATAGCCATTGTCCGTAATGCTTGCACACTTGATAAGAGCAATTGTCACTTACATGATGAGATTCGTTGTCCGTAAACGCTAACTTTATGAAGGCAATTTGTCCCTTACATGATAAGACCCTTTGTCTGCAAAGGCTAACTTGTTGAGAGCAATTGTACCTTACTTTATGGGAGTCGTTGTCCTTGAACACTTGCTCACTTATTGAGAGCAATTGTTCTTTACATGATGATAGCCGTTGTCCGTAATGCTTGCACACTTGATTAGGATCATAACCCTAGACTATTGCATATGCGTGATATGGTTGCTGGTGACATGATCAAAACCCTAATTTATCATCAATTATGCTTATTGAAATCAGTTCTATGTGCTTGTATTGGGACTGATTTGAGGTGGTTTTTGATTATGGCTGCTGTTTTGCATGGTAGGGTTCCTTGAAGGTGGCATTGGGGCTTGATCATTGGTTTTCTTCATGTGTTTCACTCGTATTGGTTGGAAGATTGGTTTCAAGTTCTGATATGCTGGAAGATAGGGTCTTTTAGACCATGCTTATGTTTCAAATTCGATTTGCAACGGTAATCACTCTTATTAGGATATTAGATTATGCATTTTGCATAATACTAATAGAAGATGCAATTGGAGTTTGATATGCTAGAAGGTAGGGTCGCTTATACCATGTTTATGTTTCAAATTCGATTTGCTACGAATGCCACTCTTATTAGGTTATTAGATTATGCAGTTTGCATAATACTAATCGAAGACGCAATTGACTTTGTTTTCAAGAGTACTTGGAAGGCGGGGAAACTTGGATATGGGTTTCTTCATGTTAAAGATCTGGATCGCTATGATGACTTTGAAGAATTTAATAGTGTATTTTTATCATTAGTCATTGTTAGTTGTATTTGGATTTGGTAGTTATAAGAATGGCCTGTCATTCTTATATAGTAGATAGGTTAATGTCCTTCGGGACTTAGATGAGGGATTCACTCTCATCCATTGTACTTCAACGTTTTGTTGGTTTATATATTTACTAGGGTGCAGGATTACTCCCCTTTACCCAAAAAAAAAGAGCAATTGTCACTTACATGATAAAATCCGTTGTCCCTAAAGGCTAACTTTATGAGGGGAATTTGTCCCTTTCATGATAAGAGTCGTTGTCCCTAAAGGCTCACTTGTTGAGAGCAATTGTACCTTACTTTATGGGAGTCGTTGTCTCTGAACGCTTGCTCACTTGATGAGAGCAATTGCCCTTTACATGATGACAGCCATTGTCCCTAATGCTTGCACACTTGATAAGATCAATTGTCACTTACATGATGAGATCCGTTGTCCCTAAAGGCTAACTTTAGGAGGGCAATTTGTCCCTTACATGATGAGAGCCATTATCCCTAAAGGCGCACTTGTTGAGAGCAATTGTACCTTACTTGATGTGAACCGTTGTCCCTAAACGCTTGCTCACTTGATGAGAGCAATTTCCCTTTACATGATGATAGCCGTTGTCCCTAATGGTTTCACACTTGATAAGAGCAATTGTCACTTACATGATGAGATCCGTTGTCCCTAAAGGCTAACTTTATGAGGGCAATTTGTCCCTTCCATGATAAGAACCGTTGTCCCTAAAGCCTCACTTGTTGAGAGCAATTGTACNGAGCAATTGTACCTTACTTGATGTGAACCGTTGTCCCTAAACGCTTGCTCACTTGATGAGAGCAATTTCCCTTTACATGATGATAGCCGTTGTCCCTAATGGTTTCACACTTGATAAGAGCAATTGTCACTTACATGATGAGATCCGTTGTCCCTAAAGGCTAACTTTATGAGGGCAATTTGTCCCTTCCATGATAAGAACCGTTGTCCCTAAAGCCTCACTTGTTGAGAGCAATTGTACCTTACTTTATGGGAGTCGTTGTCCCTAAACGCTTGCTCACTTGATGAGAGCAATTGCCCTTTCCATGATGACAGCCATTGTCCCTAATGCTTGCACACTTAATAAGATCAATTGTTACTTACATGATGAGATCCGTTGTCCCTAAAGGTTAACTTTATGAGGGTAATTTATCCCTTACATGATGAGAGCCATTATCCCTAAAGGCGCACTTGTTGAGAGCAATTGTACCTTACTTTATGGGAGCCGTTGTCCCTGAACCCTTGCTCACTTGATGAGAGCAATTGCCCTTTACATGATGACAGCCACTGTCCCTAATGCTTGAACACTTGATAAGATCAATTTTCACTTACATGATGAGATCTGTTGTCCATAAAGTTTAAATTTATGAGGGTAATTTGTCCTTTACTTGATGAGAGTCATTATCCCTAAAGGCGCACTTGTTGAGAGCAATTGTACCTTACTTGATGTGAACCGTTGTCCCTAAACGCTTGCTCACTTGATGAGAGCAATTACCCTTTACATGATGATAGCCGTTGCCCCTAATGTTTTCACACTTGATAAGAGCAATTGTCACTTACATGATGAGATCCGTTGTCCCTTAAGGCTAACTTTAGGAGGGCAATTTGTCCCTTCCATGATAAGAGTCGGTGTCCCTAAAGGCTCAATTGTTGAGAGCAATTGTACCTTACTTTATGGGAGCCGTTGTCCCTTAATGCTTGCTCAATTTATGAGAGAAATTGCCCTTTACATGATGATAGTTGTTGTCCCTAATGCTTGCACAATTGATAAGAGCAATTGTCACTTACATGATGAGATCCGTTGTCCCTAAAGGCTAACTTTATGAGGGAAATTTGTCCCTTACATGATAAGAGCCGTTGTCCCTAAAGGCTCACTTGTTGAGAGCAATTGTACCTTACTTGATGGGAACTGTTGTCCCTGAACACTTGCTCACTTGATGAGAGCAATTGTCCTTTACATGTTGATAGTCGTTGTCACTAATGGTTTCATACTTGATAAGAGCAATTGTCACTTACATAATGAGATCCGTTGTCCCTAAAGGCTAACTTTATGAGGGCAATTTATCCCTTACATGATAAGAGCCGTTGTCCCTAAAGGCTCACTTGTAGAGAGCAATTGTACCTTACTTGATGGGAACCGTTGTTCCTAAACGCTTGCTCACTTGATGAGAGCAATTGCCCTTTACATGATGATAGCCATTTTCCCTAATGTTTGCACATTTGATAAGAGCAATTGTCACTTACATGATGAGATCCGTTGTCCCTAAAGGCTAACTTTATGAGGGCAATTAGTCCCTTACATGATAAGAGCCTTTGTCCACAATGGCTAACTTGTTGAGATCAATTGTACCTTACTTTATGGGAGCCGTTGTCCCTGAACACCTGCTCACTTATTGAGAGCAATTGCCCTGTACATGATGATAGCCGTTGTCCGTAATGCTTGCACACTTGATAAGAGCAATTGTCACTTACATAATGAGATCCGTTGTCCCTAAAGGTTAACTTTATGAAGGCAATTTGTCCCTTACATGATAAGAGCCGTTGTCCGCAAAGGCTAACTTGTTGAGAGCAATTGTACCTTACTTTATGGGAGTCGTTGTCCTTGAACACCTGCGCACTTATTGAGAGCAATTGTTCTTTACATGATGATAGCCGTTGTCCCTAAAGGTTAACTTGCACACTTGTAAGAGCAATTGTCATTTACATGATGAGATTCGTTGTCCCTAAAGGTTAACTTTATGAGGGCAATTTGTCCCTTTCATGATAAGAGCTGTTGTCCTTAAAGGCTCACTTGTTGAGAGCAATTGTACCTTACTTTATGGGAGTCGTTGTCCCTGAACGCTTGCTCACTTGATGAGAGCAATTGCACTTTACATGATGACAGCCATTGTCCCTAATACTTGCACACTAGATAAGATCAATTGTCACTTACATGATGAGATCCGTTATCTAAAGGCTAACTTTATGAGGGCAATCTGTCCCTTACATGATGAGAGCCATTATCCCTAAAGGCGCACTTGATGAGAGCAATTGTACCTTACTTGATGTGAACCGTTGTCCCTAAATGCTTGCTCACTTGATGAGAGCAATTGCCCTTTATATGATGATAGCCGTTGTCTCTAATGGTTTCACACATTATAAGAGCAATTGTCACTTACATGATGAGATCCGTTATCCCTAAAGGCTAACTTTATGAGGGCAATTTGTCCCTACCATGATAAGAGCCATTGTCCCTAAAGGCTCACTTGTTGAGAGCAATTGTACCTTACTTTATGGGAGCCGTTGTCCCTTAATGCTTGCTCACTTTATGAGAGAAATTGCCCTTTACATGATGATAGTTGTTGTCCCTAATGCTTGCACAATTGATAAGAGTAATTGTCACTTACATGATGAGATCCGTTGTCCCTAAAGGCTAACTTTATGAGGGCAATTTGTCCCTTACATGATAAGAGCCGTTGTCCCTAAAGGCTCACTTGTTGAGAGCAATTGTACCTTACTTGATGGGAACTGTTGTAAAACCCGGAAATTTTGAACATGTGAAATACCCAAAATGCCCTCTAATTTTAAACTTATGAAAAGACGATAAATAATCTAAGACATTTTATTATGGTTATAACCTAAGTATTTAATGTTAATACTTGAACGTTACGCTATATATGAAACCTATAAAACTTATGATAAATAAACTTATACATTATTTATACCTTTAATATATCACACGTTGTTAAGGTTTCATAGGACTGATTTGCATTATTTTTCCTTTGCACACATTTGAGTCGAAATAAGGTAACTCTAAATTATAATCATTCTACCAACCAATCACCCATGAATCTCGGTCCAATCACATCCTAATTTATCTCAACCATACGACCTATTTATTGTGATAACTTTCTCAGTATTGTTTCTTATTAAACAAATGCACCCTCTATCCCATTCGAAGGCTTGGAAACAATAACTCACATTAAACCCTAGACAACAAGAGTGGCGGCAACTTGTATTTCCTTTCTAAGATATTCAGTTTTGAAAGAGGGTAGTCATTTGTGATACGCATCGGGAATGATCGTATGTTTGGTGCTGGTTTGGTTCGAAGGTAGTAGTTCAGTTCGAGGGCTTCGTTTGGGTTTAAACGGTTCGTAGTTTCGTTTGGTTCCTTGGTTCTTGCTCGTTCGTTTGTTTCGATTCGAGGTATCCTTCATCTTTTCTGTTCCGAACCACTCTGGCACAATTTATATACGTATTATATGAGAATGAAGCATGTTACACGAATCTAAATAAATATGTTAAGATGAATGTGAACGTTTCGTTTAAATCGTAAAGGAGTAGTATATAATATGTACATGCATAAAACAATGAAAACCTGATCTTCTTGTTTTATAATATAGATATATGAATGACTGCATGTTGCATAAAATCATGCAAACTATAAACCTTTTGTGAATCAATGAGTATACGCATGAAATGTTACATGAAATATTAAACACGTACTACGCACCTAATAATCTGTTTAAGTATCATGTTCGCGGACTGATTGGTGTACTTGGTGTGTGTCATATGGGTGATTAATTAATAAGGGCTATAAACCATGTGTGGGTGTGTCGAATTAAACTCGTATAGGTGAACTAATCAGAACTGAAAATGGCTTAGTGTTAAGACGTGTTGTCTCGTTAAACTTGGTCGCAAAACGTGTGGCTGTGCATGAGTTTAAGTGAGTCAAATGAAGTTTAAAAACCTGGTTACAAACTGATTAAAAGGGCGTAGGTGAAAGTAAAGATATGAATGAAATGGTACCATCAGTTTTAGACTCATTGTATATTGGTGGGTGTGAGCATGCATGGTGTAATCTTAAAACTTTAACCTAAAATGCTTAAACATTCGAATTAAATGTATACGTGATTTAGAAAATGAAAGCATGCATGTCTTTCGAAAACGAAAGTCGCATAAAATATTGGAATTGGCTTACATCTATGTCGATATAAGACTGTGTGAAAACTGTGACAAATAATATAATACGTGCATGTTATTTAATATTTTGAATACTTAAACCGGACTAATTGGTTATTTCGACATTAAGTGAGTAATATTGCTAATTCGGAAAAGTTACTATTTTTGAAAGCTACTAAAAAAAGAAAGTTACTAAAAATAGAAAGCCGACTAAAATGAGTAATCTAATTTAAAACAATTTATTAATAATAAGCCGATCATGAATTCGTGTAGATTCGCTGAAGAAGGAGTTTGCTTCCGATCTTTATGTTTTCGTTAGTTTGCACTTGCGGTCTAAGGTACAGATATTCCGTACTCTTTCAGTAAGAGTGCACACTTCCTCTCTCTTGACTTTGTCTTTGATTTGTTATCGTATTATGATTTCGTTTGATCTTGATTATGATCCTTCGTACTCGGCTCTATAATTGATGTGTTTCATCGGTATTTGCGATCCTATTGTTATTTGTTTGAACTCTTATGATCCATTCGATAACCTTTTGTGACCTTAACCTTTGAACCTTTGTGAGACCTTGCATATTCTTTGGGATAATGTAACGGGAGGTGAAATTTCTTTTCTTTATTATGACATGAAAACATTTAAAGGAGAAACTATTTTATAACAGCACTTTTAATATAATTTGAGACCACTTATCTATGGGATTTTATAAATTCATAAAGACCACTTTTGAAGAATATCTTATGAAACCTTTATTAAAGATCACTTTTATAAATGTCATCTTTTGGAATATCTTTTCTAAATGAACCTTGTTATAAACCTTTTAAATGGGATTGTACTACGAACCTTTTTAAATAAGTGATGGGAACCCCCTAAAATGAACTTTTGTTTTAAACTCTCACTATGACCCTTTGATTTATGAACTATGGGACCTTGGAACTTGGAATAGTGAACCTTGTGGATTGGGAACTTTGGCTTTGACTTCTCCATTTTGACTCATTGATATTACATCATTGATTGATCCTTTGACATTGACCTTTGATATGAACCTTTGATTTGACCTCTCTGATATGATGAACTTTGATTTGAACCTTTGCTATGATGAACCCTTTTGCTATTCTGAACCTTTGATATGAACCTTCATATGGACCTTTAATTTGAACTCTCATTATGAACCCTGCCATTTGTAAACCTTTGACCTGAACCTTTGCTATGCACCTTGGATTATGATACTTTGATTTGACTTAGACTTCGCTATTTGATTTGCCTTTGACCCTTCAGTATTATACCCGAGCATTTTCCTAGCCATGAAGGTAACATGGCACCGTGGCATTGATGCACCAATGTCATGACTCCAGTGTGGTCGAGTGATGTTCCACACCGTCCCTTTGTTTGATCTGCATTTGGTTTGGGTAGGGGCGTATGGATGCATCCTAGATTTGATTTGATTTGATTTGCTACTACATTTGGTTTGGTGACTGGTGCTGTGTGCAATACACGCCTTTCACATATATTTGGGAGCTAGCTACTCCGTGGTTACTTGAGGACTCCCCTCCTACTACATTTGGTATTCTGAGGTCTCCCCTTTGAATACATGGTTACTATGCTGAAGACTTTGATTTGATTTGATTTGTTTGGCTCGTGGTAGAATACTGATACAACCTTAACCTTAACCTTTACCTTTACTGTTTCTTTTACCTTATGCTCTTTTGCTTATTCACTAACTATTATTACATCTTGCATTGTCTCCTTTACTTCGTTACATCATTATTACTGCCTTGTTACCTTTATATCTGTTCACTGAGCTTTGTAAGCTCAGCCGCATTTCTTTTCTCATGCGGCAGGTTTAGTAGGAAGCTGGGTTTGTGGACGAGAGATCTTATTTTGGACTTAGAAGACTTCACCCTGTTTAGCTACTGGCTGGACCTAGAAATGTTTAGAAGTAGTTTGTTGGGCTTAGTATATTGTATTTGGGCTTAGTTCATCGTTGTTACTCTTTTGTATTTTGTTTAGTTCTCCTTGTAACCTTTGTATACTTTGTATTAGAAATGTATCTCCATTCGCTTGTGTTCTGATTTGACTCCATAATGTTTCACTTTAGCCCTTCTCGGGTTAGGGTGTTACAACTGTTGTCCCTGAACACTTGCTCACTTGATGAGAGCAATTGTCCTTTACATGATGATAGTCGTTTTCACTAATGGTTTCACACTTGATAAGAGCAATTGTCACTTACATAATGAGATCCGTTGTCCCTAAAGGCTAACTTTATGAGGGCAATTTGTCCCTTACATGATAAGAGCCGTTGTCTCTAAAGGCTCACTTGTAGAGAGCAATTGTACCTTACTTGATGGGAACCGTTGTTCCTAAACGCTTGCTCACTTGATGAGAGCAATTGCCCTTTACATGATAATAGCCATTTTCCCNACTTTATGAGGGCAATTTGTCCCTTACATGATAAGAGCCGTTGTCTCTAAAGGCTCACTTGTAGAGAGCAATTGTACCTTACTTGATGGGAACCGTTGTTCCTAAACGCTTGCTCACTTGATGAGAGCAATTGCCCTTTACATGATAATAGCCATTTTCCCTAATGTTTGCACATTTGATAAGAGCAATTGTCACTTACATGATGAGATCCGTTGTCCCTAAAGGCTAACTTTATGAGGGCAATTAGTCCCTTACATGATAAGAGCCTTTGTCCACAATGGCTAACTTGTTGAGAGCAATTGTACCTTACTTTATGGGAGCCGTTGTCCCTGAACACCTGGACACTTATTGAGAGCAATTGCCCTGTACATGATGATAGCCGTTGTCCGTAATGCTTGCACCCTTGATAAGAGCAATTGTCACTTACATAATGAGATCCGTTGTCCCTAAAGGTTAACTTTATGATGGCAATTGAGCAAGCGTTTTCGGAGTGAAAAAGTGCGAAAAACAACAAAAACTCAAAAGACCTTAAAGATCACAGAAGGTGACGCCGTCACACTCTACAAGGTGACGCCGTCAGGAACAAGTGAAGTCCAGAAGTGGAAAAATACTCGTGACGGGCTAGAGAGTTTGTAGTGCAAAATTGTGACGCCGTCAACCAAGGCCGTCAGATCTGGAACCAGCAATTATGACCACGTCAAGGAAGGCCGTCAGGAAACCCTAATCGCCGAGCTGACGACGTCACCTATTGGGCTGACGCCGTCAGCCCGCGTTTTCTATATATATAGAACGTTTTTTATTTATTCTTTGATTAGTTGTCGAATTTTGGAGTGGAAACTTTAGCGGTATAAACCCTAGTACGGTGTATTACAGACCTTTAGAGGGTATCCTAACCCTCTCTGAACTCATGGTTTAATCCAAGATAAGTCTTATATTCATACAAATGTCTATGTGTTGTGTGATATAGTGCTTGTGCTTCTTTTCTTCACCACGGCTAGGCTGAATTACCTTGTGTTCTCTTACGATCTAATGAAACCTAACTATTTGATTTCATGTGGATGTGGTATGTTGGCCGGGGGGGCGGCGGGGGGCGCGGGGCGGGGTGGCGCCGGGCGCGGGGGGGCCGGCGGCAGGGTGTTGGCGTGAGATGTTCATCCGACGTGTAGGGAGCTGTCAGAGGAAGAAGCCTGGCGTGAATGGGCGGCGGGCGGAACGGGTGTCCTCCTATACTAACAAGCGGCCGCGGGCGGGCTTGAACGTCTTAGAAACGTAACGCTAGTGCGTTATCGATTTTTAGGTACGTATTTCATGCATAGGTTTGCTATCGGTGGCAGCTCGCATGATAGGATGGCTTGACGATTCGTCATAGAGTGAGGTAGGATTTATAAGAGTTAGGAACATTGAACGCCACTCCCTACGACTTGTTAGGACATGACACACCCGTCATGTCCCACGCAAAACACATACTCAATACATGGTAGAAAGATAGTTAGGAGAATGAAATCTAAGCTAAACACGTACTCTCACCACTGATTTTTCCAAAACAAAAAATAACAAGAATATAAGTAGTATAGAAGTAGATAACTTGGGTTAGTTGACTAGCAACTAATTCCGCCCTCTCCTCCAGAAACCAGAGAGTTTTACTGCTTTCATAAAACATAAAAGATACAAAAAGAATCTTACTCCACCCTTAGACCCCTAGATTAGAGTAAGCCGTTAGCCTACACGAACACTATCCCTGCGACGCGGAGAACGACAATCCCCGTACTTGCCACTACACGGTATACTACAGTCGCACGCTACGAGCGCGGCGTGGGGGGATTGCGAGAGGTGTGGCTCGAGATGCCCCCGGCGAGACGTAGAGAGAAGCGGGTGCAGCGGGTGGCGGTGTCGCAGAGGCACGCGCAGCCGCAGGTCGACGGCGTGGAATGGTGAGTGCGGTCCGGCTACCGCGCGTACAGCGCGCGCTGGGGTGTCGCACGAGGATCGCTCTGGGACTGGGGGTCGGCCCGGCGGGGCGGGGCGCGTGCGGCCGGCCGGCGGAGGGCGCGGAGGTATCAGCAGCCCGAGGCTGCCGAGCTTGGTACTAGCATGTAACTTGGAGCCGGCACAGTTTGGCACGGCCGATCTGAAGTTTCCGGCACGTACGCGCTCATAAGACAACCTTTGAGAATTGTTTCAGATCTCCCCATACGAACCCTAATAATTACCGGCCCGAGAATAGGTAGACTAGCGACATCTATGTAAGTTGCATGCTGCGGCCAGTCAGGGATTCGTCTGCGCTCGGCGCGGGCTATGATATGCCTTATAAGAACAGTCTGTGTTCAGAAGTAAAAGTTCGCATCTCAACCTAAGTCAGTAACCAAGTATGTTTGGAACCTCGAAGAAAATACATTGATACCTACACCATTAAGTTTCACTTTTGATTCCTAATCTCCACTTCCGATTTGTTTGAATCAACAGTCCGATCCTTCCGATCATCCTGAAGATTTTACAACCATAATGTATTTGACACCCACTTGTTTAATTCCTTACTTAGCTTCCGACACTACCATGGGTCATCTAGGATAATACTTTGACTCTCACTATATCCACTTATTACCATATGAGAAGCTCTAATAAGTTATTAACCACAAATATAAGAAGAATTTTTTTGTATTCCCTCCTCTTCGAATGATGAACTTGGTTGGCCAATCAGTTCCTTTAGAAGGACATGATGTTATCTATCTCTGTATGGTTGTAACTAAGCATTATGATGCTAATAACTCGATATTCCGTACATCTCAGTTTGACAGTGATACCGTTGTTCGTATTTTTTTTTCCGTGATTGGCCCACGCACCTCTAACTATGCGCTTGTGCAGAAGGTTAAACAAGATCCGCACAACCTTGAAGCTAGTCGTTTCCCCTATCCTCACACACCTTTGAATGAATCCAGGTACATGACTCTGATAATGAACTATCCTGGTTACTGTTTTGACGACCGCCATTCTCCCCTACGGAATCACATTTACTTCTGATATGACTAATATGAAGGCTTTTTGGTTATGGATTGACCCTGGTCTTCCCATAAAAAGCTCCCGGCTTAGACTACCGTATCGATATGCGACCTTAAGCCTATCTGCTTCATCCTACTTTTGTTCGCTATGATGCTTGTCTACCACCTTGAATCCATTCGAGATTAATTCATATTGAAAGTATAAGACCCGATTCATTTGATTGAGCAAGTTTTCTTCTGTACACCCTATTTGGTATCTACCATGGAAAGCGTCTGGCATTGGAAGCTATTTGCCGCTACAAAATTTTTTTCTGAATGTTCGAGAATGAACCTCTTTGGTGATTCCCTCTTACTTGGAAGTGAAATCAATGAACTGATCTCAGTTGAAGTAGCCACGGTGCCCATGGAAGGATGGAGAGATTGAAGAAGCTGCAACGGAAGATGATTTTTGCTCACTTAGTGCTTTCCTTTTAAGTGTTCCTGTTAGTTTATGAAGGAGGAAGGAGAGAAGTATAAGACAGTGTACTCGACTCATTCATGAACTTAAACCGTTATCAGCTATCCGTGAATCATATATCCGTTTTCCGGGTTACCAATGATTGATTTGGTCTACCTTTGGAAACACGGTACCTGAGTGGCATCATAATAGATTTGAAGGACTGAAGAAGCCAACCACATAGAGTGCATTAGATAGACTAAGAGCAATGCAATAAAGTAAGTTTTGGTCTAAACACATAA